>ML218821.1:0-31748 GCA_004785975.1 Popillia japonica
TTTTCCCCATATAACCTGCCCCAGAATCTATCGTTCTCTTTGACCCGTCTGCGTACCAGATCTGGGTTCGGATTCCAGGTTTCTGCTTTTCACTCCACTCCTCCCAATCTAGGGACGTTGGCCATACATTTGTTACAACAAAAAATGAGTAGCAACGAGCTAGAAGCTGGGTCTCACTTCTGGCCTGCTCCTGCGGAAGAAAATTACTACGAAGCCAGTAGCTACCGCTGGGGCTCTGGCACTTTTTGGTAGTTAGCACGTCTGTAATTGACATCTGTTTGCAGCTTCGATTTCCGTCAGTTCCAGCATATGAGTGTGGTCTAAGGTTCCCACGGCTATCAAAACTTGCCCAATGCACCACCAACCAACTAAGCCAAAGAAGTTGGAAGTCCACCATGGAATGCTCTCGCCTCTAGGGTGTGAAGACTCACCGAACGCATTGAGATCTTAAACGATAGAAAACATAATATTACTCAATCGCAGCGCTTAAGCTTTTATCTGATTCTACAACCAATAAGTTGTTTTGTAAAGTAAAACAGTTATCTTTAAGAACAGACTTATCACGCAAGTTCTGCTCTTCCTGTAAGACGTGTATTCCTCCATCGAATTTGTATTTGTTACACATATCAATGTTTACGTAAGTACCATGTATAAACACAGCCGTACGTTTCAGCGTACTACATTCCGCAAGCTCGGCGTATATATCTCTGTTGAAACTAAGTAGATATTACACAGATACACACACGGATACTACTATTACAACGTGGTACCTATCTACAGGCAACGCAGGATGCGCACATTTACAATACAAACACGGCGAACACCTACGCGTTTAGGTGTGGGTATTGCAATCGGATGCAGCACGTTCTCATTACGTGCCCTTCCCGCTAGATGGCGCACGTTGTCAGACTGATCGCTAAACTAGAAGTTATTATAATGTATGTGGGTAAGATAACCTACGGTTAGTGTAGGCACGTCTCGTCGGATGCGAACGCAATACTGCCAACAGATCAGATTAGCGGGAAATTATATATATAGGAGTACAAGACCACATATTACTAATGTTATTGCTGTCAGCTTCTGCGGAATGCAATTGCGTGTAATGAAGATATTTGCTACCTACATAGTAGTTTGATATTTTTGGTGTGTAACCAAAAAAAAATTATAATCAAAACATCATTTCGACTTAATTGACATGTCTGTATGAGTTACGTACATTTTGTATGAAAAAGAAAAAAATCTTTCACGCATACCCGCCGCCTAAACGTTCATTTTAGAATACTCGACATTGGATCCTCGACCATAACCACCTCCAAGTTCTAAACGGCGCTACTACCTTCACGACTTCGTTGAAAACGCTTTATTACAGTTCTTGTGGAAATTACAGCTTTAGGCGTGCGTCTGAAAGCAATTTCGCGAACAAGCCTTCTCCTTTACTTCCCATCTACCTTCCATACGTCCCTTTCAAAAACGGTGATCATCTTTTCTTGCTTTCTCACCTACATACATACATCTGTTCATTTCCTTCTTCTATACCTACTACAGAGAGCATACGTTGTTGAATTTAGCTGGTAGGTATATATATATGTATATATATATGTATGTATATAGCACAAAATTCTCTAGAATACAATCTTCTGCGAGCAAGAAGAGCGAACCTTAACTTCATCAAAACTGCCGATTGAATCGTTTGTAATGAGACGTTTGGACGGTCTGCCGGATAAATGGGGTATTTGCATAATAAAGGCTTAAGATATTAGCTTCGAAAATCTAGTAATCGTTTTCGTTTTAACGTCATCTTCTCCGTGTTAAATCGGTTCCACCGACTAAATTTCTTCGTGGAAATTCGTCTATATAGATGAAAATTTGATTAGAAAAATATTTCGGCGTAAAAAGAAGCGAAACAAACATCGGGGCTTAAATGGTTGCCTAACATAGTTTAATCCAAAGATTTTATATAATATTGCTGTCATTTCAGTACCTCTACCAACACACCGCTCTTCGCTTCGTACAAGAGCCCGACGTACAAAAGTTTGATTAACTCTAATATTATTTTTATGGAAAAAAAAATCAGACATCAAGTGGTTTAATTAACCTACACCCATTGAAGTGTTTTACGAGAATAGAAATGTTATATGAACACCATAAATTCTACTCTACCAATAGAGAATATCCCGAATTCGTGATTTCCGAGAAAAAAAAACATTATCCAGAAAATTCCAAGATATCCCAGCACCAGTAAACGACAAAGCTCCATCATACCGATTCCAGAACGAAAGAAAGCCACTGTACCTGAATTTCCGAGACACTCAACCACCAGTATCGACGAATTAAGGTTAGTTAATGAACGTCACCTAAAGACCAGATAGAAAGATCGTTCTAATTACCTATCCATCAATTTTAAAATCTTTTATCGTTTGTGATCTGATTTTTATAATACTGATCCCGAGAAAAACTTAAACTTAAGGCACTTATATTTTTTTTGTGTTCAGAGTAATATTGACATACGAAGGTAATTTTATTTTCTGTTGTGTTCGCGATTAATTACCTGTATAATAAATAGGTCAACGAACTGATTTAATTTTAATTGGTCGAGCGCCATCTATTGAATATTAGTTAAAATTGCCATTTTTATGGACTTTATTTTTTCTCTCAATTTTAAATTAAAGTGTTTGATCAATTTTGTTCCATTTAGTAGTAGTCTAATTTTCGTTTTCAAGAAAAAAAATCAGCAAAATAAAGGTTTATTATTTTATTAATTTGTCCTAATAAAGATTTCGTTTCAATTGTTAGCTTGTAATTAGGATTTTTTTTGGGTCTGTTGGTAAGATTGAATCGTATACGAAGCTTCCCTCCCTGAGATGTTTAAGAGTTTCCAAAATTAGTTTTAAACTTAAAAGAAATAAGCTGGTTGTGATTATTAGACAGCAATTTAAACACGATAATAGATAGTAAGATTTAGCGAAAAACAAAGAAAATTTTCAAAAAAAAAAGGTTGGGTGTTAATGGGGTTTTTTTATGTGCTGGAATCTGGATATCTCTAATTTATCTGTGTTAAACATTATTGAAATATGTAGGATCGAATTAATTTCTAACAGTAGGTAATACATTAATTATTGCTTTATATCGAGTAGGTACCATTCTCAGATACTAATGTATTTATGAATGTAATGACTACCCTACTTGAGCTAATTACCTTGGAACGAAAGCAAGTTGTCATCGGTGGTGATTTTAATATTGATTTCAGTGTAGATTCTCCATTACAACGAGCTTTTCTAGACTTATTGCATTGCTATAATTTAATTATCACAATTGATGTGCCGACTCGAGTATGCAACTTCTCCGCTTCATGCATAGACAATTTTTTAGTTAACCTACCAATTGATTCTTACACTAGTTGCTGTTTAGACTTCCACTTATCTAATCATTTTGGACAAATTCTTACCATCCACATTGAAACTGATATCTCGCCACAGACATATCATTATAAGCGCAAATACTGCACTACCTCTCTAAACTTATTCAATAATCACTTAAACAGCGAAACTTGGTTTAACGGTATATGAGATCGACTGTCCCGATAAAGCGTTTTCTAAATTTGTAGATATTTTCAGTTATTACATGAATAAATGTTTTCCTTTAGTAAAGTGTCAACAGAAGACAGCTTGTAGCAATTGGGTAACACCTGACTTAATTCAATTAAAAAATAATCTATTATTCACGCGCAGTCTCAGTAGAAAATATTCAATTTTTAAACCTAAATCTCTAGAATACGAGGAGTTTTACAAGCACGCCATTGATACAATGAAAAGGAACTATAATGATAATTATATATTATCTAGCTGTAATATGTCAAAAGCTGTTTGGAATGTGATCAATCACAATTCACCTAGCCTTGCAAGTAGTAAAAAACTTCCATAATCTTTGTAACGCCAAATTCATCCCAACTTCAAAATTAAGCAATAGCTCTCACATCGGTGCTGGTATAAACCACATAACTGTCTCAAACTGCTTTTTAAGTATCTCCCACACTGTCGGGCATGATTCTATTCCCTCGTTCTTAATAGAGAAATGCGCACTTTATGTCCTAGCACCTTTATCTTACTTAATAGATTATGCTTTTCAGAGTGGCATTTTTCGATCAATATTAAAAATTGCAAATGTAATTCCCGTTTATAAAAAAGGGCGACCCAGATTGCCTCGACAATTACCGTCCGATTAGCATTCTACCAATTTTTTCAAAAATATACGAGTCCTTGAAGAATGAAATGTTACTGTCGTACTTCAATAAATTTTGTCTTTTCAGCACCAACATGGTTTTCTTCCCAATCGCTCTGTCAATACTGCCTAGTATAACTTTATAAATCAGATTTCCCGCAATACTGATTCAAATCAACCTATGTTTATTGACTTGTCGCGGGCATTCGATAATGTTGATCATACTATCTTAATTGACAAATTAAATACCTACGGTATCCGAGGCAACTCTTTACACTGGTTTGAAAGTTATTTATCACATCGAAAGCAAAAGGTTATAATCAAGGAATATTCACCTAATATACGCGTTATAGACAGAGGAATTCCTCAAGGCTCTGTTTTGGGCCCTTCACTTTTCCTAATCTATATAAATGATTTAACTTTAGCCCTAAAGTCAGCTACTAACATTGCACTTTATGCTGATGATATCAATATTTTAATCAGTTCAATTGATATGCTTCACATGCTTTTGAATTGGCGGATTTATTATACACTAGAGCAGGGGTCGGCAACCTTTTTTACTGGAAGGGCATATTTCAGAAACGCGTGAGTTCGGCGGGCACCGTAGGATGAAGAGGACGGAGGGGTCATATTTAAACATGAAATTAATGCAGCATAAATTTACTACATACATTTTTAATAGATAAATTCAAATTTTAATTGAAAAAACATAATCCTAAAATTGATAATTAATGCGATATTTGACATTGTAAATCTGCGGCCAACTCGTTGTAATGTGGAACATAAGTTGAATTCCCAGTTCTCAAGCATTGGTCCAAATGAGCGTCAGTGATGGTCGATCGGTACTTTGATTTTAAGTATTTCATATTGGAAAACAAACATTCACAAGCATATGTCGACGCGCAAAGGGAGTTCAATTTCAGAGCACATTTTCTTAACAATGGGAAGCTATTTCACCAAATTCCAGAATTTTTCTTCGTTATGATGTGATTTTAATTCAATGTCATTTGTTATATTTATAATTTCCAATTCTAAGTCCTCCTTATTGGAAATATCGAAATATGTTGCAATTTTATTAGTCACATCGTCCTCTATGTGAGAGAAAGGATTAATAAAAAACGTTAGGAATGCCTCCAATTCGTAGAATTCTTCAAACCTGGTATTAAATTCTACCAATAAGGAATCAAAATGTTTGGCAAACTGATGGGTGGTAGCATTTCCATCGCAGTAATTTTCTATTACCATTTTTAAATTTGGAAAATGTGATAAATTATCTTTCTCTATATGTGATTTCCAGAGCGTCAATTTAGCTTTAAATGCATTTACCGTACTTATCATAGAAGCAATATGATGGTTTCTACCCTGTAGTTTTAAATTTAATTCCTTCAATTTTACTGTTAAATCAGTTAGAAAGCCAAGCTTAATTAACCAAGGTGTTTGTTCTAATTCTAAACAAACTTCATTCCTGGATAATAGAAATTCTTTTACCTGTGGTAATAAATTTAAAAACCGCTCAAGTATCTTTCCTCTACTGAGCCACCTCACTTCTGTGTGTGTGATAAGATCTTCAAATTCTGCACCATCTTCTTGTAGAAGTAATTTAAACAATCTGTGTTGCATTGCCGCTGCTCTTATTGAATTTATCACTCTTGTTACTGTTTCTATAATATGCTGAAAAGGAATTACCTTTGAGCACAACACTTCTTGGTGAATAATGCAATGATAAGATGCAAATTTTGGAAATATCGGGTCCTTCTTACATACTGCAATGAAACCATTATTTCTTCCTTTCATTGCAGGCGCGCCGTCTGTTGTAATTGCGGACAATTTTTCTAAAGGTATATTATTTTCCTCTAGATATTTTTTAAAAGTTGAATAAATATCGTTGCCTCTTGTACGTCCTTTTAAAGGTAGAATTTTCAGAAATTCTTCTTTCACAGAAAAGTCGTAAAAAACCATCTTTGCAATAATACATAATTGAGAAGTGTCCGACACGTCGGTGGACTCATCCACTTGCAATGAAAAGAATACACTTTTTTGAATATCATTATTCAACTGTGATTCAATGTCAGTAGCCATCATTTCGATTCTTCGAGTTACTGTTCTTGCTGATAGTTGGATGGCATTTATTGCCGTTATTATTTCGTTTTTATTCTTATAGTCATCAAAAAGTGTTTCTGCAGTTAACAACATGGCTTCTTTAATAATCTCACCTTCTACAAACGGTTTCATTTTCTTTGCCAATAAGTGCGCAATTTTGAAAGAGGCAGAGGTGGCTTTTTTTGATTGGGAAATTGGTCTGGTAAATAAACTCTGCTGTCCAGTTAAGTTGAGTTTTAGTTCAGAAATTTTTTTGTTTCTAATTTCCGAGTTTATTGGAAAGTTTATATTAAAACTTTTATGAGTAGTGATGAAATGTCTCTCCACGTTACATTTTTTAGCAATCGCTACACTTGAATTGCACAATAAGCATATACTTTTTTCTTTATAATAAATGAAACAAAATTGTTCTTCCCACTCAACATTAAAATGATGTGTCTTCTGCTTCTTATTTCTTTTTTCCATGGCGGCTACAATAATAATAAAAATAAATAAAAACAATTAAATTAAGCAACTACAGGTATACTTACAACTCGAAATACAAATTCATGAAATGACAAGTTTATGTACGAACAGAGGTTATGTGTTAAGTGCAGTGCTGCCAATGTAAAGCTTTGCAAATGTCCGCCCTAGCCATAAAAATTGTCCGACTTTGTCCGAAAATACACGAACCTTTTACGACTCAAACAGCGGTGAATTCGTCAATTATGGAAAGTACTTATAGTTAATAGTGACCAACATAGTAAAAAAGTAGTTGGAATGGTCTCTTGACAAGATATTTCGAATGTTCTATAAAAGCGCCATCCATATTTTGGATGTAGTACTATTTTCTTTAAAATAAGATACCTACTCTAATTTAAATAATACGTTGAACGCAACTAAGATCTTTTAAATTTACCATTCAATAAATTTATAATTTATCAAAAATTGTAATACCTACGCGAGAAACAAAAATGTCCGATAATATCCGCTTTACATTGGGATCCGAAAAAGATCCGCAAGGAATTTAGATATTTGAACGCCGGGCACTTTAAAATTGCTTCGCGGGCAGCCTGGAGCCCGCGGGCACCGCGTTGCCGAACCCTGCACTAGAGTATGTGAGTGGCTCTTTAACAATAACCTTGAAATTAATAATGACAAAACCAAATGCATTTTGTTCCGCAATAAACATAAATATAACATTCATAACTTTATTTTAAATGGCAAACATATAGAATTGAATATATCTTGTAGATTACTTGGAGTCATCATTGATAAAGATCTTAAATGGAATATCCAAACCAATGTTTGGTAACTGGGTGCAGATTATACATACAAATGGAATATCCACATTGATAAGCTTTGCGGCGACTTATCAAAAATATGTTACGCCCTCTATAATTTGAAAAGATCATGCAACATGCAATTCCTTAACACCTATTACTTTTCGCACTTCTTTTCTAAAATGACCTTCGGAATCATTCATTGGGGTTCTGGTATAGGCGTGGATCGCATATTCGTACTACAAAAGAAAGCACTTCGCATTATGTTCGGTTTGTCATTTCATGAATCCTGCAGGGACACCTTCAAGACACAAAAAATGTTAACCCTATTTGATTCCTACATTCTTGAGGTTTTATGCTTTGTTTTTAAATATACATAGGTCGGAATTTTGTACTGATACAGCGCACGATTATAATATACGACAGACAAATTATCTGCTGCCTCCGGTTCACCGGACCAGTCTTTTTAAAAGAAACTTAGCTTTTTTGGGATGTAAATTATTTAATAAATTACCAAATATCATCAAGACATGTAATAACTTAAAAAGTTTCAAATCCAAAGTTAAAGCACATCTACTGGCACTGTCCTGTTATTCATTAAACGATTATTTATTATCTTAATAGTTCTGAATTCTGTTTTCTTATTTATACTCTGTATTTTTTGTATTTCCATCATATTGTGGATTGACGTTACTTTGTATGGGTTTCTTCAAAGTTTGAAATAAAGATGATTATTATTCAAAAATGTAATACTATCGACTGTTACTTTGTGAAAATTCATGATAATTGAATGAATGAGTAAATTAAATAATACTCTGGATTACTTTGTAAATACAGGGTGTCCGCGATATACAAAGCATCCTTTTAAGGGATGATAGCTACAACGATTTAGAAACAAAAACATATAATACACCTTGGGTCTATCTGTAAGCGTAAACGAGCAAAAAAATTATTTCTAAAAAACCTTATTTGGTCAAACTGTACAAGAAAACTCATCCATATTGCTTCTTAAATAACCAAAAACCATATCAAAAATTTAGGGTTGAAAATAACTGAAAACAACGATGAAAACGAATTATTTCATACTTTGAAATTGAAGCATGGTGTCATTTGTCTGCCAACACACTGTACCCGTATGCAGTTAGAACGGCAGATGTATGCCAAGCATCATCTGTTTATGCGACCTTGAAGTTGAATCGTACCAAGTCAATGGCCATATGTTTTAAAATAAACGTACCTTTGCGGTTTTTTTAATAATGTTATGACAATAAAATCGATGTTATGTTGAAGTTAGAGTGAAAAGGGCGTATTTAATAGCAGCTTTCGATCGGTAAATGAAAATTTAAGTTGAGGAAAAGTCGCATTGAACGGAAACAATGTAATTATTGCAATTATGTTATGGCGCTTTAAGCTCTTTCGTAAAGGCTACTACAAAATTGAGTTCTTTTCTTTTATTTGTGATAAATTGGTGGTCCTAAAAAGGACTTTTTTGAGAGACAGGAGAAAATGTATTACAGGAAACGCTCGTTTGCAATCGTCGCGTAAATCTTGCACGGATCAGCTGCCGGTGTACAGTATGCATCGAAGTTTGTGACATGAGAAATAATTTTTTTCTCGTTTACGCTTACAGATAGACCCAAGGTGCATTATATGTTTTTGGTTCTAAATCGCTGTAGCTATCATCCCTTAAAAGCATGCTTCGTATTTCACGGACACCCTGTATAGGTGAATTTTTTTACAAACTAATCGAGAGTATTATTTAATTTACTCATTCATTCAATGATTATTATTATTATTATTATTATTATTATTAATCATATTATTATAAGTGCGGAACTAAGAAAATAAATAATATATTACGTTTTAGGCAACACTTTAAGAAGGATATTACAGGGACTGCTACCACTTCTAGGATTCATATAAATTTTGGGTTTTACTACTGACTTTGATTGCCAACAAATCGAAATTTTAGCCTTCACGGACCTTCGTAATATGTTTAAAATATTTTTAAAGAGTTGAGATGATTTTATCTAAAACCACACTTTAACGATCTGCAGTGGTAACATCATGAATATTGTACCACATTCGATTTATTCCATCCGGTATACTATATTCGAAGTTCAACTTGATCCATTAATTTATTGAGAGGTTGGAAACGCGAGTGCAGGTCAACAAGGTACCTGTATTATCCACTTAACAATTAATGCAAGTTCCTGTTCATTGAATCGTTATAAATTTGCTACTGATTAGTTTTGCATGATTAACAATACAATGTTCTCCTCTCTATAATCACATATTCTCCCGGAAAGTTTACCTGAACTTCGCATTCATGGTGTTCAGTAAGCCAAAACTTGTTGATGCTAGTGTATATGAAAGAATTTACAGCAATATACAACAACAAAAAATGGTATAGGACGGACGAGATACGAGTACTCCCCGACAGATTGATAATCGGCAAAAATGATATACGACGTGTGTGATATTATAGACTTGACATTTGACGTGCTCTGCCCCTAGTTACCCTTATCTGCTACGATTGGCGTTGTATCGGTAACGCTGTTCGATCCATCGTTCCGGAAATTGTACAACAATCTCGTCTGAAACGCTAAATCAGCAGCGATAAATTAGGAACGGGGCCATCTGACTTGTTTGTAATTTGAATTTTAAAATAGCGGCAAATTTAATTCCAGCGATTTGGCTCCACGTGTATTGCAAGCCGCCCACCTCCACTATTACGTTCCGCTCATTTTCTCCGGTGCGCAACCTGCGTAAATAGAGGCATATCTCTGGTTCGTAAATATCAACGTGCTCCGGAATGAAACGGGTTCTGATAGAGAAAATAAAGGTAGTATTGATTCTGCGGCATGTTTACGATGCTCTCCTTATTTATTGTGCGGCTCCCCGTTTCTAGTTCGAACACCATCGTCCTTTTTAGTACTGTTCGAGTACGTTCTGCCATCGTCTAATATCTTTTATATTATGACATTTACAGAATAAAACGTTTTTATTCGATTGTAATTACATCAGAGCTTTTTCATGCTCTCTACAACGGATGTCGAATGTTTGTTATCTGCGAGTTCGGCTATTTTTCTGCTGAGTTAAATAAACAAGGGGTAATACGTTCAACATCGAAAACAGATGTTAGTTTTGTGTTTTTGTTACAAGAACTTGCTTCTAGATCGATATAATTTTATTTTTTTATATAAACTAAAGGATCTCGAACGCTAAACTTTTCTTTAGGTAGTTTATGCAACTACTTTAACAATTTTAAGTGTTCTAAATACGGTAGTGTCGATAAGTGTGTGAGTGTAGATAATCACAATCAAATAACACCTTGAAGTCTAATACAGAATCAGCTAATGTCAAAGACATGTTATGTATACTTTAAGCTGTAGCCAGCGGTTTTTCTTGTACAAGTCGACGCAAAAGTAATGTCATAATTTGAATTTGCTGCCATTTTGTTATGAATGAAGAAAAGGAGCTGTGTTTTTATGAAAAGTTTTATTTTAAAGTGTAAAATAGATGACATCAATTAGAAACAATTACATCGCTAAAATGACCACCTCCTGAGTTTGGTTTTACGGCATTTCGAATTTTTGTTGGTAAAACATCTGGCTCCAAATTGGCGATTTCTTCTTTAATATTAGCTTGCAAGCTTTGTGGTTTGTTGTGGTAAACGCGAGATTTTATAAAGCCCCATAGGAAGAAATCCTGGCGCTGTTAGATCTGCGATCTGGACGGCCAATTCAAATCTCCAAAGCGGGAGATCATTCGACCTAGAAATTGGTGTCACAAAGTCTGCATAGTTGCCCGAGCTATGTGAGCAGTTGCTCCGTTCTGTTGAAACCAAAATTACCGAGACCCAAAAAACTCGTTTAGCATCTGCCTGTAAACCATTTACTGTTACGATGTTGCCTATCGGCGTCTTCAAAAAAATTAGTGCCAATTACTTCTTTACTGCAAATGCCGCACCAAACAGTTACTTCGAAGCGATGTAATGGCTCTTCTTGCATTTCAAGTAGATTGTGTGTGCGTCAGACATGCTAATTTAGTTTGTCAGCATTCGTCAAAATTCGTCGGAAAGAATGTTTATTGATGTCTAAGTGTGTGCATCGTCATCTCGTTGATGTTTGCGGATTCTGTCTGAGGTTGTCCGTAACAGCAGTCATGTTCTCGTTCGAACGAGCACTATGAGGCCGGCCATTTCTCGCGCCATCTATAGTGGACCCAGTTTTCACGAGGCGCTCAGGCAAAAGCTTAATCATTCCACGTGGAACACGATGACGAGGAAAACGACGACGAAATTCGTGCTGCGTTAAAACAACAGACAGAATAGTTGTCAAATAAGCAGTTACAATAATTGCACGTTCTTGAGGTGTGTATCGCTCTATAGGTCGTTGACAACCATTTGATAACTAATTCTATTATAAACGTCAAAGGACATTAGCATTTGACGTCATCTGCAAAAATGGCAGCCAATTCAATTTCGCATAACTGAGCTTGCTTATTATAAATTGTTGAATGTAACTTAAATTTTGTTTTCTTAAATTTGATTTTGGGGTTCTTACCTCGACTAAAATTGGTTCTCTTCTCTATCTCCTACCTATCCCTGGTGGGTTCACTAGATGGCGCAGTCTAACTCTATAAATTTAACCTCAATAATCTTAATGCAATCTCTTGGTCACTCTGTTTTTTTTTCTGATTTAATTTGTCTTTTACTACATATAATTCATTCTGAGTGTGCTGGTAAGTTATATGTCCACTTGTAAAATCAGCCAGATTAATTCCAAATATCACACAACAAAAATAAACTTAGTCTTATGGTTTTCTTATAGCCTAACTTATATAATCTTAAAATTAGCTAAAATACTTTACGATTTTAGGGTCTTGGGGAAGGTATGTGGGTCTCTCCAGGATATCTGGATCGGGGTTCTGGTCTCTCAAGGTTAGGATGTCCTCTGTGTGTCAAATATCTCGGCAAAATTGAAGAATAGCGGCGTAACTCTGATTTTCATAATTTTTGGCATATATTTTTGGTATTTTCATAATTTTATGGGTCCTAAAATGACAGAAAATTCAAAAATTTTAGCGCGGAAAAAGTAATAAAAGTAACATTATTTTTAGGTTAGATCGGACACTTTGTGTAAAGTGCTGCCTTTTCCAGGACATTAATATAACGTATAACGCATCCTTGGATCTAAAAACGACAGAAAATGTGAAAATTTGTGCGGAAACGTCGAACTAAGTATTAAAAAAAATTAGAAAAATATTACTTTTAGTGCATGGTAGCCATATGTAGAAGTAGTTTTGCGCATGCGCAAAGAAAAATATTTTAATGCATGGTATCTACATACACAGTACTCTTGCGCATGCGCCACGGCGGCGACGCATGCGCAAACCAAACTAGCGGCGTATATGGCCGCCATGTATTAAAAGTTATATTTTTATTTTTTTTTATACTTAATTGCGTTTCCGCACAAATTTTCGCATTTCGCATGTCGTTTTTAGATCCAACGATGCGTTATACGTTATATTAATGTCCTGTAAAAGGCAGGACTTTACACAAAATGTCCGATCTAACCTAAAAATAATGTTACTTTTATTATTTTTTTCTCTCAGAAATAGGTGCGTCCACGCTAAAATTTTTGCATTTTCTGTCATTTTAGGACCCAAGGATACGTTATACAAAAAATTATGAAAATCGGAGTTACGCCGCTATTCTCCAATTTAGCCAATATCTCAATTGAGATACAAGTTCTATGGGAAATGGGTCTGAGGGTGCTTTCGATTGAGTTATCTTAAAATTCACAAGAGCGACTTAGAATTTTAGGAAAGTTTCTCTAAGAAATTTGGCCGGAAAGATATTTTACTCGTGTCGTGAGAGGTATTGCCCTATGATCGGTATGATGATGATGATTGATGAAATGGGAAAATATCAGTTAGGCAGCCAAACTAGTAAAGCTACTACACTGGACACATATATAGGTAGGCGTTAATTTGTAAGAAAATTTGGTGAAATGATATGTTGGTATTAAGTTGTAGATTTATACGTTTGTGCTTAAAACTGTCATCTGTCATGTCTGCCGAGTAGTTACCATAAGTCGATTTTGTAGCTTGACAGAAAGATAAAATTCTAATATAATATTAAAAAAAAAAATCGAATGGATTTACAATGTCTATACCGCCATTTAATTATTTTTGGGAGTGAATGACACCCACGTAAAATACCTGACAACAATTTCAAAAAAATTAAGTGCTGTCAACAGATGCTGCACTATTTTATTCGATGAAATCTATTTGATAACTTCTTCAGTCAACATCTCCTTTTTTGAATGTTGAATTCCTAAAATAACTTATTACGTTTTAAGTTTGAGTGTGGTAATAGAGTGAGTTTAGTAATAGAGTAATTCAAGAAACTGGAGTTTATGTTAAGAATTAACGCATACTGGAATAGGTTTCGTACACACAGGCACTCTTTTCTGTTTCTTCGTCCTTGAAATAGTAAATATCGTTTGCTCTTATATGTATGTTGGTTGCGATTGGTTGTGGTGCCACCGGTTTGTAATAATAAATTCTAGTAGTATAACAGTACCAAAAAAAAAATTCTATTAAGTTTCTAAACCTACTGATTTATTTATACACACCACAATCTTCCGCGTAGAATAACTCCCGAAAAAGTAGCACGATTCCTTCTCTTGAAACTTTGGAGGAATGTCGCTGGTCCATAGTAGACATTAATTTGATTTAAAACATCAACCAATCGAAATTAGAGGTCAGTTGTCCAATTTTTTGTTCTAAGTAATGGAATTTTTTTTTTATTTACTCGTACTTAACGGTATTGCTGTTTGTAATTCAATAAATCCAATATTTCTTCGTCTCTAGCATGGGTGACACGTCGAGTTACCGTGACCTTCTAACATCCCTCACCTACCTGCAGGTTTTCGCTCTAGCGTGGTTTATACGTCGAGTAACCCCCAGATACGTGTCTGGTATACAGACGGATCCAAAACCAGCAGCGGGGTAGGGGTTGGCGTTCATAGACCAATGACCAACATCTCCAGAGCCCTAGGAACATCTCCAACAATCTTTCAAGCGGAGATACATGCTATAGATCTTTGCATCCGAAAAAACCTAGACAAAGGCTTGAAGGATGGCAACATCTATATATGCACCGATAGCCAGGCCGCTCTGAAAGCTCTAGCCACTTACAGGTTTGAGTCTAAGTTGGCCTGGGAATGTCGGGTGAGTGCGATGCAACTGGCCACAAATAACAGGGTTTCCCTAATGTGGGTTCCAGGGCACACGAATACCAAAGGAAATGACATGGCGGACAAACTTGCTAGACAAGCCGCAAACATGCACTTCCTTGGACCCGAACCCTTCTCTGGCGTGTCAAAATACCAGCTCAAGAAGAAACTTAAAGATTGGGAAGCAAAAGAAATGGCATCCCTCTGGAGGAAAACATCCGGACAAACACAGGCGAAAAAATTCATCAACTGCTCGCCAAATAGTAATAGAAAACTTCTTGATCTAAGAAAATCAGACTTAAGGTCCCTTACCGGCCTACTTACTGGTCATTGCCTTCTAAAGTACCACTTCAGAAAGATGGGCAAAGCTGATCAAGACTTGTGTCGCTTTTGCGAACTGAAATCTGAAACAGCCGAGCACATACTTTGCGAGTGCGAAGCACTGGGCCGGCGAAGGTTTCAGCATCTAGGACAGGCGACTGTAACGCTTGAACAGATTAAGACCTTGACACCCAAACTAATCCTGGGATTCGTTAGGAACATCGGATTAGAAGGGTACTGAATGAATGGGGTATTCACAATAGATCAACAGGTCGCAGTGAGGTGAGGTTATAGAGCCTGTACGACCCTTCTTATACAATACAATACAATACAACCCCCAGATAACCTATTTGCTCTTAAAGAAACTACTTACATTACTGGCGAAGCCTCGAGTTTTTTATTGTACATTTTGTGCATTTTATTTTTATTTGTATATATTTTACTAACCATGACACGGTCAACACCCGGAAACCCTTCTACTAAAACCAATATTGTTATTCAAGTGAATTAACGACTAGTAAAGTGACGCATTAGCGTAAATCAGCTTATATTATTTTTTTAATCGATATGTAAAAAAAACTTCACCTAATTACATTAAATAACACTAACTAAAAGTTCTTGATACTGAACAAACAAAATATTTTCATATCAACTCCGCGTTTTCCGCTAACTGACCTTATCATATATGATAATACATTTTTTGAGCATTTTTTATCATAACAAATTTAAATATTCCTTTAAAACCTTCTTTACCAACTGCCAATAAACGAGTAGGTAGGTCAAACGACCACAAACCATATCAACCATTAGTCAAATCTTTAATGCACAAGCTATAGTATCCAAAGCAGCTTCTGCAGTTTTAAAATACTAAATTTAGCATGCAGCTAGCTATCCTATGACATATTGCATATACAACTCCAGTATAATCTCCAATAAATCCAACAGTATTCTTCCCCCTGTATTTCTCCACATTTTACACGAAAATCTTACAGATCTCGTTGCCGGCATCCTCCAGAGATTCGACCCAACCGTTGATGGATGACTTTTGACTGTGAAAAGATAATTGAGTCCATCTCAGATTCGCATCATTTATTAATATTAGAGAACGGCAGCCTTGATAAATGGCGTTGTACACGTTTTAGCCGTTTTTACTTAGCCGGCCGCGTGCGTATTGCACCCCTCCCTTCTACTACTCTCGAAGGTTTTACCTCTTTTTTTTCAGGCTCTCATTACTTCTCGAATCCAGGAGTATCGGATATGTTCCGAAGTTCGCCTAAGGGCGGCAGGTACCTTTCAATTTCGAGAATTTATCGTTCGCGTCATCGTAAAAGGGGTTTTCGAGGTCGCCTGCGAGATTCGTTACACCCTTATCTTTTTAATGGAATTAGATCGATATTGGATGGGAGTTTTCTCTTTCTCGAGAGGTAATGCGAAAGAATGGAATTCTTAACATTGTTTTTGAGGGAAATTACACCTCTTTTAGTATTAAACTCTCTATAATTAATATCCAAACACGAATATAGATGGCGTTTCAAGATAACTAACACAATAGTTCCCAAACTCAATAGAACCGACGACAAATAGCAATTTCAACTGAATACGATTAGATATCAATTATAATGGAATTAGCTGCAGACAAACCGACACGTAACGTAGTAGCACCACTGATTGCGATTTTCGAAACGTAAAAACTATTTAATCACGATCTATGTCCCGCACAACAACAATTTTCCCTTAACAACCGCATAATTTGAATTACTCCGAAGCTATATCGGCGTTTAGAGTGCGCCCTCTACAAATACATATCTCATTTACTCGGGTCATTTATGCATATGCGATAGTTGAACATAAATTCGACTGGAATTGGATAGAAGCGGTATTTCATTGGCACGGTATAGATGTGCGTATCATAGCCGTTCTACAGATGGGATAGGTGCGGATGAAGCTCTCTCTATATACATATATAGGGGACTCTACTCTTGCGCCCGGACAATAATAGATTGCGCATAAATTTTCCGAATCTGTACTACTGCGACAACCGTGAAAACGTGAGTTGAATTTCGAGGAATTGAACTTAATTCTAGATCCTATGGATGTGGCTTTCACGGAGTTACAACTATGGAGATTTGTAGCGGATGATTTCGTTTCCAGGTGATAGGATGTATAATGTTCGTGTAATATCTATTGGGTACAAATTCTTAGAGCGGTTACGCAAAGCGGAATATTTCTTTTAATTTAAGAAGAACCAAATTTAAGGATTTATCATAAGTAGTAAGACATGGGAGACTAACCCCAGACGAGACACTTTATATACAGCTATGCTGGTTTGTATTAGACAGCTACCCTATAAGTACAGAAAAGAAAACAAAAGCAGGTGCAGCGAAAATGTTTTTCTTTAAATGTAAATTTTTTGTTAACGTTTTTTTTGAATTGCATAAATTTGGCAACTTTAACTTTAAGAATACCCCACTAGGCTTGGACAGGAGCCAAATAGGGGGGTCTGTGCAGGCTTGTCCAACACGAATGTTATTTTCACCAAACCAATTTGTCTCACTATGTGATTTCTTGCAAGAAGCATTGTTGTGCTGTCTTTGTTGAATAATTTTAACGTGGGCGGTTCCAATATTTCCCCTAACATAGATTGCATAACTGTAGCTGTTTATTTCAGCTTTCAGAAGCAGTTTCCCAACGCCTGATGTAGACATACAGCCCACAATGACCACAATGCTGCCGTCGCTATATTTGACAGTTTTTTTTTGTTTTGAACGAGAAAATATGGGTGATGATCAGTAATGAGATTAGTTACCGATCCACTTGCATTTAAACCTCACTTTGTCAGGTGCAGAATCCATCCCGGAACCACTGGTGGCAGGGTCTCCCGGATGGCACCGCGTAGTTAGCCTCTTTTGAGGCAGCCAATATAGTGTAACTCCTTCATTGACTGCCTTCATTACTAAGGTGACTTCTTTCTTCTTTTTCAGCACCGTCTCGAAGAAAGTAGCGATTTTCTTCCAGATCCACTTCTTCTTCTAGTGCTGCTTTGTAGTGTCTCCTCCTTTTGCACTCGCAGAAAGTGTGACGATTATTGTCTTCTGTAGAACCGTGATATTGGAGAGTTGCTTCCTCTACTTTACTCATTCTTGCCTGATATGCGTGAGATAGTAATGCACCTTACCCTGGTCTCGTTCCATCAACTCCGTAATGCTGCGGATGAGTCTAGCCATCCATCAACCTCGAGTCTTGTTCTACCAGCGCTTTTGCCAGCTTTGTTGTGTGAGCGCTTCAATATCCATCCTTGGCTGTGTAGCACTGACATATCAGCGGATCTTGTAGACTCGTCTTCCTTCCCTCGACCAGCAGGTCTATCTCCTCCAGGTCTCCTGTCGTATTTGCTAGGACTACGCTCTATGGGGGCTGCACTCTCTGAGGACCGCACTCCCTGAGGACCGGGGGCCGCACTCTCTCGGGACCGCACTCTCTCGGGGCCGCACTCCCTGGGGGATGTACTCCCTCGGGGGACGTACTTTCTGGGGGAGGGGGAGAAGGCGCACTCCCTCTGGGGCTGAATTGCCTGGAGGCTCTTATACATCGTGTCCGGTGGTAGGCGATGAGTCATAAGGCATGTAGTGCCTGGCTTCTACAGCGTGTCCATGGCGAGTGACTGTTTTAGAAAAGATGTAGTTTACCTACTTATATCTAATGCAATCTGCATTATACGTCTCCCCTAGTCTTCTTAGAAAGTACCCAGCAACAGACTGTCCAAAAAATCATTCAATAGTTCTATGTTTATTTTCTAATGAATTGGCATAGGAATAGGTAGTATAGGGCGTCCTTCGTCTGGTTCTTTCAAGGTATTTCTTCTGATGCTTTTTAAATTGCTACCTCAATAGTTTTTCTGTTCATCTTACATTTAGAAGGTAGAAGCCATCTTGCAGTATTATCATCTTTAGGAGACGGCTAGCTATGTTCGTCAATTGGATGGTCTGCCGTTACTGATGCAGCAAACCCATGGTCTTCGAAAACTTTTTGATTAAAAAGTCAGATTCTAGTGTTTCTGAAACCTCTGACTACTATCTTAGCTCTAGTAGATTTTTGAACCAATTCGCTAGCGCACTCGTCGAAATTTGTCAGAAAAATTTGAAAGAATAACTCATTAAGCGATTGCAGCTTGATGCTTCTGTCTGGAATGGGAGTGGAGGTGGAAGGGTTAGTAATCAGTTAACATGATTTTCTCTGGCATAGTGAATTACTCGTAAACTGTTTGTATTTGATACATGTCTATCAAGGATAATAAGAATAAAAAAGATGTTCAACAAAAAAAGGCTGAAAGCTTAATGAAGAATTTTAAGCTGTTCTCTCTAGTGAAGGCTGGAGTCCACTTGCGGTGTCTTGTAATGAAGCCACAATAGCTAAGCCCCGCCTTGTTTTTCTTTACTCTGCTAACACGTTCTAAAGCTTCCGATTGCTTGTCAGCCTAGTGTTACATAAGCAGTATCAAGATTTTTTACAAAATATGTTACAGTCTCCTTAATAAAGGCTGTAGCAAGTTTTGCAACTCAATACAAGTCACACAAAAAAAATCTAGACAACATTTTTAGAACATAATCTTCCAGTTCTTTCTCTTGTTCAATGGTGCAGGTATTTCTAAATCTTCCCTTGGTTTAACAACTTTATTCTTATTTGTAAGAAGTCGTCCGAAAAGATTCCATCCAGGCCAGTCGCCTTTTCCCATCTTCTTTTCTTTCAAAGCTTCACTGATATAAGATATACTCAAGTCCTTGGAGAACACTGGTACCTGATTGGAGTCCCCAATCTTTAATTTCTCCAGTCTTCTTCTTGTTAATTCCGGCTGTCCTTCTGGTTAAATTCAGAATTCTCTTAGCGATGGTATTTGGTTTAATGTTACTGGAGAAGCACTGATGATTAGGTTGACACTCGTCTTATTTCGTAAGAAGAGACTTTCCTCTTTTACTAGAATACCGGATATTTTGATTTTCTGTGAGTTCTCGCCATTTATCACGTTTGGAAGAGTCCAGACATTGTCTGCCATGTCTGGGTCACGGGTAGCTTCATGCTCCTCACAGAATACTATACACGACTTGTTAAATTTAGGGATATATGTATTGCTGTAGTCTCTTGGGATAGTTGAAGATAATTTGAAAACCGTTGTTCAGCTGCCAGGTTGTGCAAGCTCCTGCAGTTTGCTAAATATGAACAGAAGGCAGTTGTGCACTGAAGAATATATGTACGTAGCTCATAAATGTCACTATCTCTCCTATTTTACCAAGAACCACGATGTTTCATCTCACGATGCTGTCCTCAACAGAAATATGAGTAGTACTAAATTAATCAATCTCGCCTTTTTCTGATTAAAACGTGGCAGTCGCTAGGATCACATAGAAATCCGGTTTGTTTCTCTAATTACCCCAAATTAATTCCTCCGGATCAGCTTTATGAATAAATTAATGTTATCGAGTCGAATTTCGCAGAAGTCAGGAACAGTGTAGGCGAAGATGAAACGGTTGAAACCGTCTAAATTATACCCAAGGAGAGAGGAATTTGTATAAAATAATCTCGAAAATGTCGTTTTCGCTCCTTACATTTAGTGTTCGGTCTGTCTCTATCTTCCTGTACCGACCTTAATGTTGCTTGATTTATTCCCTTTAATTTCTAAACGTTCTTTCCTCCAGTTTCATTTTCATTCCGAGTACCATCTCCGGAATAGAATCAGAAACGACTAGGGATTAATGCTTTAGGTCAGTTTCCATTTAAAACTTGCGAATTGTGCCAGAATCAACTAATACGTTAAAACAAAAAATAAAAATAGACACCCCAAACAAACTTACCCAATTCGTTAGAGTCACTCTTCTCTGAAATACGGATGGATGCCCTGCAGCGATATTTATTGGTGGTGGGGCGCTCGCTGCATGCATGTATCTAGCGCACTTTTTAATTAATTCCCGCTCCGAAGGGGATTATTAAGTTCGACGTATAAATTTTTGAAGTTGGGGATACTTTTAATTAATGAATCGACGAGGAGACTGTGGAAAATCGAGGTGCTACATTAGAAAAGTTTCAACGGTCGTAATAGTTAATTTATATCATCGAGGAAAATTTTAGGAAGCATACCTGTTCGTATAGAAACGAATACCTAGTTGATGCAAATTTTATGGGCCACAAACCTAGAGTCTCCAGATTACTAACTTATTAACTTTGCAGCGTTTCAGGAAGTAATTGATAAACTTTTAGATGTATTTGATCCGGTAAAAATAAAATGAATTAATATGTAAATGAGATGGAAGTTAATTAATAAGATGCAGGTTCTAACTTGGTAGCTTCGTATTGAAAACTTAAGCGGGAAAAATAAAAGTTTTGTATCCACTGCATGCATTTTTTGTTGGATTCTGTCCTGTGATTGCGTGTAGATTCCTTTTATTTTTTCTCCGCATGAATAGGTAGGAAATATTCTCCCTTCTTGATATCTTAGCCTTCTCAATCTGGGTACCTCAGAACAAATAAATAATCTCGTCCAGCAGCCCAATCCCAACCAAAACCTTCTACACGTTAATTCTGAACCTCTCGCCAACATTTCTTCCTAATTTGCTGGCTATCATCGCAACATAATGATGTGATTTCCTGACAGTGGATGAAGGTTCCTGTGGCACCTCAGTGCCACTACCAAATTGATTTTGGCAACCTCCAATGCCATGAATGCAGCTTGAGTATTAGATAGGATTTTAAGTGATGCAAGCACTTGAAATTCTCATTGGCAAAAATCTGGATGTCCACTATTTCGGCTTAAAAAATAGAGAAGCACCCTCACAAGCTGATGCTTTTCTACCTGGGGCCTCAAACTCCATTCCCATTCTGAAATTCAGCCTTTTTACCCTACATAGGACTACAATATCAGTTGCTGTGAATCAGTGATATTTGGCAAGGGGTTGGTCAGGCACTTAGGGATAAATTCAATACTTTTTTGTTTGTCACCTCTTTCTTGAAATTTTTCGTTTTTTTATTTGGCTAATGGCTGTTCGAAAGACTTTGTCGACTTGCCGACGCAAAGGGTCCATTGGTGCCACCAAAAGAACAAAATTCGGATTGTCCTGTCACACCACTATATTGATTCCTCGATAATTAGCGTAATTTCGGTGTACCTTACATCTCTAATTGGATTAGCTGCGCTCTTCAGCTCCTGAATATGTCACAGTACAAAATCCACCTTTATCATTCTACGAGATATTTTGTGATATTGAAGAGGCATTGATGGAATTGAGTCGTGCCAATCGGGCACATCAACAAGAGAAGACTGACCTTTTGATATATCTGACAAATACATCTACCAATAAGCTATCTTTCATTTTTAATTAAAGTGATGTACGCCAGAATATCGTGTATGACCTCGTTTTCCTTTAAGAACTTCTAGAAATTCTGGAAAGACATCGGTGGTTTCTTGGATGCGAGCCCCCTTATGCACTTTCTCCAATGGTATGAAAAGTTTTTGAAGATTCTGCTCCAGAATATGCATCTTGTCCAAGACAAAATTGTCGTGCCAAACTAATTCTAACAAAGTCAGAACAGAGTCTTATCCCTGAATGGACCTTTGAAAACTAACCCATCATAATTTTATTGGGTATATCTCCTTAGGAAGAATGTTTTCATCGCTTCCGAATGCGTATCGAAGCAATTCTTGGTATAGGTTGGTAGAGGGTACTATCACATTTGCTGACTGCCAGTGCAGTACTAAAGGGTTTAGCTTCTTTATTTTTCTAAGCATTCCCTCTATCCTCTTCTCACGTGCAGCTTTATTTTCAAATCTTTAGAAACCTTTTGAAGAAACTGACACAATGTTCAGCGAAACGTCAAGTGAAATCTATTTTATGTGGCAACGCCCGAAATACTTTAAACCAGTGAATAGGGGTGGTGAAAATCTACCGCCAAAGACTTTGTTCTGCTTTCCAAACTTAAACTTCTGATTGATTGATTTGGACAGAAATTTGCTACCATTGATGACCTCACATGGACCTAGACACTTTCGGACCTAAGGCGCCCAATATGGCAGATGAGAAGGAGAAAGGATGCTTAGGCCCAGGCTCGATACCAGACGAATCCCTCATGGAAGAACCGAATTTTTATTGAACTAGGATATTGTCGGATAAAGAACGCCTATTTTGGCCGCCAAATTTTCGTGGAGAAAAGTATATAGATTGAAGAGGAGGACCAAATACTAAAGTAAAAAGTAATTGAAGTAAAAAGTTCTTATAGCTTGTCAGATATGTGATGACAAGAAGAGCTTTTATTAAATATCCACTTGATTTATGAAAACAATTAACCTGAGACAGGAGCAACAAATTCATGTTTGATAAATTAAATTGAACCTAATTAAGAATGATAAACGAACGAGTTATAGAATCTATCTATCTTGATTTGAGTTTATTTGAGCTACTTATACATCGTCCACAGGAGGAAGAGAACGTTTTAAAAGCTCCAGAATTGTTTGCCTTAACAATAATCGATTGTTTGACTTTATGAGCTCCAATGGCTCCAATGGCAAAGAAAACCTATGGCAGAAGCTTTCAGAACCGTCCCCTAATTGTTAATTGAGAATATAAAAGGGAGAAACTTTTTGAAAGCTCTAGGACTTTTTACTTTTTACTTTACTAATAACTAATGGTTTGTTGTTATGAATTCCATTGGCTTTAGTAGATGCCAAAACTGCTAGTCATGTCTTCTCATAAAAAGAAATAAAGACTTCGTCTGGTAGTAACTTTCACTACATGGCTGATTTTTCCAATTACTCTATTCTATTTTCTTTACTGCACTTTAAATATATGAATTACCAGTTGATGATATCGAGATGATAATTTGTCCTCAGCAATTTTTAAATATTGCATTCAGAATCCTTTTTAAATCTATGCAAAAACCATCACCAACACCATAATTGATAAAGTTTTTATTTTTTTGATTCATTTTTGCTTCCATTTCCATTGTTTAGATCCCGCTAAAGTTCTTTTTTCTCCTGGTCTTGCATAAGAACAAGCTACCACCCTAATGAGGGTGTGAACTAAATTGCTATACCAAATTTAAACCTAAGTATATCTTTCATAATAATCATAATGTGCCATAAATCTTGAACAAGCTCTATAATGGACCAACAATAAACAATTAAGCATTCATATTTTACGAAGCACTCACAATTCTTTTCACCACAAGAATCTAAAAATTCTTCCTCATAATTTTCTGAATAATGGAGATCTCATCCATATGAATCAGATGAATACATTATCGTCAACGCTGTTGAACTTCACACTTAAAATAGAAAATTCCCATTATAACCTTTTGAGGTTATTTAACAAAATCCCCTTTTAAGCTGCAAAGTTTCTTTATTTATTTACCGAAACTGACGGTGTGGATGGTTATATCGGACGCGTCCACATAATCCTTAAAATCCAGCGTTTTAAATTTCCGTAATTGTACGTAATTCGTTCTGACCTTTATCAAAGTCTAAACAAACATTAAAATTTCAATAACAAAAACGATCTACTAATCGAGATTTTAATTCCGCATTAAAATCACATAAGCGTGCCGGTTAAATTTGCATAAAGACTTGGGATGACATATTCGCCGCCTACTCTACGACTATGCGACGCGAACGCTGGATTTGGAAATAAAATTAATATGATGAAGCGAGAATGCAGGCTCCCGCATGAATGATAGCGTAACGTTACGCAGTTACCGCTCCGATGTTGCCCCCTCTTCGGTTCTACGTTCTAAATATCGATGGTAAAATCGGCTTTAGTCTCCGCGATAGCAAAATCGAAATGGAAATGTTTGCAATTTACATAACCGATTAACAGGAACGGGATCAACTGAATCGGATTAATTGGCCACCGATATCTGATCAAACTTAACGCCCTCATGGTAGCATATCTATAAGCTGTTGTTATACTTCGGGTCCATTCGGTACAGTGATCTCGGTATTTATGTCAACTGCTTTCTGTCGATATTATTCCGTGTACTCGAGCAAAAAAAGTAATGCCTCTGATTGCTCCCACTTGGTAGAGCGTAGTTATTACTACCATCAAGTATTTTTACAACAAAAATGTAGTTTCCAATAAATTTTTAGTTGGAATTTGCTTCTTCAGTTCTGGATTTAGTGCCAAGTAATCATCTTTGCACAAAGTTTGATTCCATTTTCCTACTAACGTCAATTTATTGTTGAACATTCTTCACTATGGGTGACACATTCCGATTTCGACGAAACTTCACAGACAGAAAGAGTACCTTAAAATAAGAAGTACGTCCTTTTTTACTGTCTCAATCGCTCGATTTTGGACCCCATCCAGCTCCCAGATTTCGACAAGTTTTCAATTTTTATTAATATCTCTAAAATAATAACAAACATTAAAAGATTCCTTTAATATAATTTACAGCATACTACATGATCCCAAGGATCAAGCCATATATCTCCGCAAAAAGTTAATCACTGGGGACTGACCACTCTACGTTCTCCCCTTAGTCCCCTCTCCTCCTTTTTATAACTTATTTTCTTTTTATTCGCACCAAGAAAAGGTCATATATGTATGTGTAGAACACGAAGCTGTACAACAAATTTAAGCGGAAAGTGGTGAAATGTTTTGAAAAGTTTTGGAATGTGTGGTAATGTGGCGGATAGTGGTGAAATGGTTTGAAATATTGCGAAGAGTGGTGGAATATGTAGGAATTCTGGCGGAATGTGATTTTCAGTGTCAGAATGTGGCAAAAATTTTTGGAATGTGGTGGAAGGCTCAGGAAAGCTGTCAAAAATGTTGTTGGAAGGCGAGGGAAAGTTTTGCATCCTAATATTCCAACATATTTTACCACATTCCAAAACAATCCAACACATACTACCACATTCCAAAATATTCCAACGCACTCCACAAGTTTCGTCACATTCAAATACATTCTACCACATTCCAACAATTTCCGCCGCTATCCACCACTATCCGCCACAATACACACCATTCCGACGCATTCCAACATTTTCCTCTACATTCCATTACCATTGATCACTATCGACAGCATTCCGATACACTCAACCACTTTCCATTACGTTCCATCACTATCTGCACCATTCTTTAACATTCCGACAAATTCCACGAATTTTCGTCACTTTCCAACACTACCCGTGACATCACGTAGCATTCCGACATATTCCACCACTGTCGGCCACATTCCACAACATTCCGACCATCATACGCCACATTTCAAAAAAATCAGCACATTTTATCACATTCCAAGATATTTCAGCAGATTCTACCCCATCCCAATATATTCCAATACACTCTACCACACACCAAAACACTCCATCAGTTTGCGCCACATTTCAGAACAGTCCAATACATTCTACCACATTACAAAAAACACACAATGCACCACCCCCCACCACATTCCAGCACTCTTCACCACATTTTAAATGAGTCCACTACATTCTTCCACATTCCAACATATTCAACCAGTATCCACAACATTCTACCATACTCTAAAATATTCCGTTACATTCCAAAACGTTCCAACATATTCTACCATTTTCCAAATTAATCCAATATACTTCAAAATACTCCTCCATTCGCATTCGTCCACGCAGTTTTGACAACTAAATCTGCAGATTATAACACGATTCTTTCATTGGAGTCTGTCTAGTCAAGGAAACCTCTAACAACCATTTTCGAGCCTACACTCATGAGAAATATCTTCAGTTCTCTTAGCACACATATTTTGTATTCTTAATTCATTATTGATGATTATTTGACAGTACTAGATTAAATCAGTGCAATTCTCTATTATTTGACAGTACTAGATTAAATCAGTGCAATTCTCTGGCATTTATTGTAAATCTTCTTATTTCAAAAGCTGTTCGAATGCAACTTGCAATTTCAAGATGGATATTTAATGTCTTGGCGAACTGGTTATTTAGTTTTCTGTAGATGCAAAACTTTTCATTAAGTCCACTGACTTCATTAAGTCGGGAATGTTACAAAAGATGCATAACAAATTCTGGGAGAATAGAAGTGGGAGTAGAAGCACTGAAATTGCCAAGCTAATGAGACCGCTACCTAACCCATGCAAAGACAGATTAGGACTCTCAAACCACTAAATATGATCCATTCTGTTGTCCAGCTAAAGCATCGTTATCGTCCATTTTCAATAGTAAGGGGTTGAATTAAAAATTTCATCAACACTTGCATCAACACTCCTAAGGTAAGATCCAATTTGGCAACACAAGTACAGGGTGCGGCAGGTGTTATGTTGGCAGTTTCTTCCTGGATGTGGATCTTCAAGGTTCCTTGGACGGTTCACATAAACGCAGGATTTCGAAAAACCCCATAGAAAAAAATCACAGGGGGCCAAATCGTGAGAGCCTAATTGAGATGAGCCGCTCTGGGAAGTGTTTGCTCAAAACAGGCATCGATGTTCTTGAAGTGTGTGCTGTTTGAACCGCCTTGTTGGAACCAAGTGTCATCTAAGTGCAACTCATCTAGACGTGGGAAGAAAATCTTGTAACATGTTTATATACCGGTCCGTATTCACTGCCACTGTAACTTCCTTTTCCTCAAAGAATCAGCGACCAATAAGCCCACCTGAAGAAATTGCGCACCACACTGTGACTTTAGGTGAAAACAGAGGCCTTTGGAGGATTGGTGTCAGTCCAGTAACGCATCACTCAAACAAGTAACCATAGCGTCCCCAAGAAAGACGTCCAGAAGAAGCCCACATGTGTTTTTTTCCGAGAATTGAAGTCACCTTCAGAAAATTCCTGCACAATCGTCAACTTGTATGAATGGGAATCATGGAAGATCATTATGAAGATCATCATGAATTCTCCTCACAGAAGTCCAAGAGAGTCCAAGAGCAGGCGCATGTTTCTCGTTCTGATTGCAACGTTGAAGCTCTTACTACCTGAATGTTTCCAGGTGATCTAATGGACCGAGAGACGCCAGCTCTTCGTCTTGTCGCACATGCAGCTTGTCTGAACGTAGTGAATGGCGCCCATTTAAAAAAAGGAAGTTATGCTGCAGCACCCTGTATGTTTTCATTTCAAAATAATAATTTCTACTGCCTTTACACTTACATTTAACACTTTATATAACAAAATATATGGTAGAATAAACTTTTCGAGACACTCAGTTCACATAGTGATGTTAACGATGTTACCTAAAAATTTTAAACCGCAAAGCGTGTTTCCCGAAGAAGCGCACTTTATCGGTATCTATATAAACAAGATTGTTCGGAACGGAATATGCGAATAATAAAATCGTTAAACCTGGCGTTTATCGGGTGCGATATAACTGCTGCGACTGACTGCTAAATGGCACGTAAATAATGTCTACCTTTTTTGATGCTTTTCCTTCTTCGCGCGCATCACAATATAAGATATACATAGCTTACGGGATACGACCGGATAAACGTTCATGTTTTTCGTTCGGGCTCCGCCAATAAAAATCGGCTGGATCCGCTGTGCTAGCACCGCTAGCTGCGTTGTCGACGCTCGGAATGGCGAGGTTATGTAAGTGACGACGTTCCAAATGATTTATGAGTTGTGCGCGAAGGTTAACGAGTTCAAATCGGTTGTTTAGATGCCGATTAAATCGTTTCTCTTGTGTTTGTAAACAATTGTATCGATTCTGTGAGAATTAATGTTATGTTAACATTGTCCACGATTGTACAAAATCCGCTATAATTGAATTTGTCTTTATAAATTTAATCTATTTAATGCCGTTCTATTTTTCAGATTTATTACAGAAATATATTTGGGAGTAATGATGGAAGGCAATAAGGTTAATGTTATGGTGACATACCTACATTTGGATCCAGTGACAGCTCACATGTAAGTTCTCTCCATCAAAGTTATCGTATGTCACCCCAGCCAAGTTGCCGATTTTTAAGTTCTCTTTCTGTAGAAATTCTGTAGGCAGAATAAAACTTTAGAATTATGTCAAATTTAAGTAGTGAAGTGCAGGCTTTTACGACCACTGTTTACTGAGTTCTTCTTCCGAATGTAGCCGTTATAGTTATAGTTTGATAAGTTGCATCCGTTTCGGTATCCTGGCTATGTCAACCATATTGTAGATTTATTTTCCAGGTGTTGGTCAGTTTGTACTCATATTCTCACTTGGAGTTACTCGGATTAGTTATAATTTCCTATCCTATCTGTGATTGTACACTGTAGTTGTGACGGACACAAGAAAAAGTTTTAGAAACTCAAGATCAAGAAGCCAAATACACAACCAGTACCTGATATTCCGAAAAGTAGAAATTAATCTCTCAGAACATCAATTTACAGAAGAAGAAAGGAAAGGTTTGGGCAAGCAGTTAAGCTTTCCAGTACCTACTTATTACTAGGATAACCGAGAAGAGATTTATCACCCAGTGTAAATCTGCCAGAAGAAAACTACCACCTGAGGATGCAAAAAAAATGAACATCATTATATTACAAAAATTCAAGCCATCCACAAGAAATATCACTAACTCTGAGCAAGAAGTTTTACATAACATTCGGAAGAATGAAGACTTGGTCATCGTATGAGGAGATAAAGTACAAACTAAAGGCAACTGAAGTAGTGGACAAAGAAGGCTTTAAGTCAAGCTTTATCGAGTTTAAACGGAAAATTAGTAAAGCCATCAAGAATTTAGCTCCACCAAAAGATGGCCAGGAGACAGCTGCTTCTATCGGAGATTTATTCTCATGATTAAATTGATTACCAAAGTAGGATCCACAAAGCAGGAGATCGGGCATAACCTGCAACTCACCTTCAGGAAAATTGTGGCAATAGAGCAGTTTTCATGATCGGGAGGATTTTGGGGAATGCTGATTTTTATAGAAGTTATTACAAAAATCCAATGACGACATTCAAATTTTAATGGGGATGGAACTGTCACAATAATTGGCCAATTCTATTGTCTGCTATAGAATTCTTGGAGAATTTAAAGAAGAAAGGAGTTCAGTAGGAAAAAAGTTTGATTTGTTGATTTGTTACTTGTGTGTTCCCTCCAGAAACAGGACCAGTTTTTGAGTCTTCCAGGCATCTAGATGAATACTTTAAAACATTCTCTTCTGCTACTGATTTTGCCCACTCATCGTCTTCACTGATTTGTTTTAAGAACAGTATTGGTTGTTTTGTCTTGGACTACAATAAGAGCATTCTGGACTTGACTGTGTCAATTTGATATGAAAACCAATCCTAATGAAGTAATTTTCTAGTTGTGTTGTTATGTGTATGAGATTTCCTTGATCTGTCCCATTTTCTAACTTTTTCGTGCAAATTTTTGCCAGAGTATTGCTTATGAGCCTTAATTCCAACTTGTTGTGTTCCAAATATTGGTGACCAAATCTTCAATCTCCATTTGGTGGGAATTCCACAAACTAAATTCGTCTGAATTGCTACTTCTGTTAAAATGACCCACATGTAAGATTCCAGTTCTTATTTTGGATAATTTCATGAAAAAGAAACACCAATTAAGGTGAACTATTCACAATCAGATTTAAATGGAAATAGTAAACAATCTTTTGGATGGGCAGCTTCATTGTTGCTGCCAAATTCTATTATATTTACGAATTTGAATACCTATAATCTTTGGTTGCTGGAATTTTTGCATAAAAGAATTGACAATAATTAACATGACAGTTAACTAAAATTTGCGGTAGGTCAAGAATGGTTGAGCAACCCTAGCTCAGATTCAATAGGAACCTGGTTCAAGTGTGTGGTACCGACTAATCGATGATTCATAGGATAGACAGCTTACCTGGCATTGGAAGCAGTTTAACTAGTTCCAGGCGGGTTTGAAAAATTAAAACCAATAAAAAAGAGATTTTCGAAAAGCCGTCCCACATATACATTCCCAATTTACAATCTCAGAGGGGGCAAATACTTCTGTACAGATAACAAAAGTGTGTGGATATCAACCGAACGCATGTTGTACATTTCAAGTTCAATAGAAACGTAAATTGAATTCCCCAATCCTTGTACAATATTGAACGCGATCTAAATCACTTAACTTTACAAATTCACAATTAGCACGCTTAATGGAGCATCAATAATTGAGCGGTAATTATCTCAAACTCGCCGAAGTCTGTTTGTGATTGCATCCCTTCCCCCAATGCAGTCGCTGCCACCAGTTGAAATTGAAACCCCCTGCGGTAATGTCGGGGAGCGTCGACCCTACTGCTACTACATAAGATAACGGTAACCGAACTGTCACTTCAGTTGCACTTCTAATGACATCCAAGACGATTCTTTTTTTAGGGTGGCGGAACGAGCGAAAGCAAGGGGTCTCGAATCGGACAAACTTAATAGCGGAGATACGAATTTATGCATCGCCATCGTCGACTCTCCGTACGGAAGAATATTCCATTGAACTCGCCGTTCTCTCTTGGTAGCTTGAATATTTTTGCAAAGTTCGTTAACCGTTTCTTCATTATCGGAATTGTTTTATTCAAGAAGCACGGGAGTCGGGGAAATTGACGCGGGAATCTAGTAGAGTCTTCCGCTGGTTTCGAGACTGTTAATTAGAATTTTTTGTTGATGAGTTGGCTAAAAATAATTGGACGTGATTTGTTTCTTCT
>SMLS01069402.1:0-70308 GCA_004785975.1 Popillia japonica
AACTAGCGCAAAAACTAATTAATGTTCTGGTACTATAGCTTGAACTTTCAAATAGCTCTATTTTGTAACTGATCTTGCATACGTGAACATGGTTGATATTTAGATCTTAGAAAATGTTTTTAAAAGCTATGATAATCATTAGCGTTTGCGTAAGTATCTCTACTGAATCCTTTCTTTTTTCCATTATTGGCGGTAGCAGGTAATGATTGCGATAATAGCGTTAATTGTTGTTAATAGAGTAAGAAAAAGATAATTATAAAAATCGTATTTTATATTTTTATTTTATTTTATATTGTTTCTATTACATACATAAATGAATTTGTATAAAATATACATCTCCAATTACGAACAAATTATAGAAATGATTTATTTGAGTTTAGACTTATTCGGCAACAGCAACCTATAACAGTTGTTTGAAGGAGTACCTATATATGAATCGGTTAATTCTTAAACACCCTTAAGTCATTTTTTATAGGTTTTCCACGAAACAAAAAAAAAACGTTTTATTCCTAGAAACACAAAAAAAAGTGTTTACTTTATTTCAAATGATTACTTAACATGTTTTAGACATAATCTAGTAACAATATTTTATATTAATTAAAATTAAGTATAATATTTAAAAAAAATTCAAAAATTCTGACTTAGGTTGTTTCTGCAACAAACGCAAAATTTGTAACATAAGTTATACATTCTTAAGAACTTTACTGACTATTCGCTTTTTGCAGCTTTATTTTTCCCTTCCTTTGTGTTACTGAAGTTGATAATGGAAAGGTTTCTCGTCTTCGACGACCCATTGCAGCAATGATTTAAAATGTTCTAGTTTAGTGTTCAAGATAGGAATGCTTCCTTCATAAGCACAGGATTTTGGAAAACACAGTAGTCTATTTGTCGTATTCCTAGCATGCATTAAGGGAAACGTATTCCACAAACAACCATTGATTAGTTCAGAAGCTTTTACATATCCAGGATTTTAAGACAAGTGTATGAAGTGGTGAAATTTTGATATGGCAAATGTTACCTTCGCATCTTTAGAAACCTTCGCTGATTTCTCGGAAGTAGTGTTCTTTTTATAATAGGCTGTCCACCAATTTTTGAAATCTAAAATTTCATCTCCCTTAACTTCCTTGCCCGTAAAATTATTTTGCGAGCTTGCTTTGACGATAATTTCTGTGTAGCTGTGTAAATTGTAAACTCTGTCACATTTGGAGATTTGTTTTGGCAACGCCGAAGTTCCTGTCGCAAGAAAGGAAGGAATGGCCTCTTATAAGGTAAAATTGTTGCACCTTCTTAAAACGATTTGTTTCTGCTAAAGCCATTCATAATCGGATAATGCAGTGATTTTTATTCTGCCCAGGGCAATTATCAGAAAACAAGTCGCAGTTCTGCCACTTGTTTAGGCAAATAGTTCTCAATATAATCCATTAAGAACGACGCTACCTCATTGGGACGCTTTGCTGCAACATTTTCGGTGTATGTGTAGAAATAAGCCTTATTGGTTTTTAAATCGTGAATACAAAACACAGACACGCTTAATTCGGTTAAATAGAACAAATTCTGTACAGGAATTAATGGGAGCTGTAGGTTTTGCATGAAATCGAATGCTATTGCTCTAAGTTTTTCATTGCTTTTACATTCTTCAGTAGCAGTCTGGTGGTAGGTTATGAATCAGCTGTTACGAAGAAGCGCTTATGTAGTGCTAAAACACCATAAGTCAATGAGTTGCGATGTTTAAGCATTAAATGGAATATTTCGTTTACATGTTTCTGAGGTAAGGAATATAGTACTTAGGTTGTATAAGCACCAAACGACAGGAAACAGCCGCTTTCATATTAATCATGGTTTAACTTAAAAAGGCCAAAAAATGACTTAGGGTGGTAAAGAAATAACCGATTCATACGTAAATGTCCAACTCACAGAACCAATGCAATGCAGCTTTACTTTTTATATCTTAGAGAGATTTAATCAACGCCATAACTATAAAAGCATAGTGTAGAGTTGCATTGTTTAAGCTAGACAATGATTTTCATGTGAAACTTTCCATAACTTTTGAATTCCCATGTATAAGGTGTTTTTCGAATGGAGATCAATTTTATATTGACCATGAATAAAGTTCTTGCGTAGACTCCATAATTATTTACATTCAATAGTTTATTACTTTTTTTAATCTTTACAAGGGAACGAATAGATTGCATGGATCTTATGGAATTCTAACGTTTTCAAGTTTTAATTACATACATATTTTTATGTTTGTTTGTTTAGCCTATTTCATAACAAGGTTAACAAATACATCAGTAGTATATTTTCTGCAACATTGTCACTAATTTAGCTTGGTAATATGAATGTTGAGATACTAGAAGTTCTCCCAGTATGCGTATATGATTTCGAATATTTTCTATTAATAGTCGGTTAATAAGTCGGTTTGCGTATCCGTGATTGGATTTAATTATTATTTACTACGAATTCAGTTCAATTACTCTTTCCATGATTTTTTGTTCTTTGAAATCCGGGTAGAATACGAAAATCGGGTAACATTTTGGTACCATTCCTACAACCATAGTTCTTGGCACCACTAATGAATGCAAATTATGGCGTTACTTTGTAAAATAAAGTCAAAGTTCGCACACTACGATAACATTAGCAGTTACAGTATTTTTCCTAATATAACCATATCATATAAGTACGAGTATATTATGTTTACAATAGACTGCATGTCTTATGCGTAAGTAGCATCTGAATTTTTCATATAATACATCTTCATCCTTCCCTGAGTAAATTTCAGGAACACTTACTTCAAAACTGCTATATTAATTTTATCACCATAGTCGTAATAAAAAGAAACTAATTTTAGAATTCGGGCAATGTGGGGAATAGACGTGATATGATGGGATCACAAGCCATAAAGGAGATGCAAATTTATTAGAACTAATACCTACTAGAAATTTCAAATTGTCCGAAGGTATCCTCAATGGCCATCATAGGAAGTATAAAGCTAAAAGTTAATTCTAATGAAATTAATTGTGCTTATTAATAGTGTATATACGCCATTGTGTGTTACTTGTTTATTTCCAATATTTATTATGTTATGTTAATATAATGTGATCATATTAAATTAATAGTGCGTTGAGTAAACATCTCCTGTTCACTGGAACCAATAAGATCTATTGTCAATACTCATAATACGAGGGTTATTCGGAAACTAAGATCCGTTTACTTATAAAACAGAAAATTTAAAACTAAAAACTATTTTTTAAATTTCTTACATGTGTTTCTATTTTTCTATGTATGTAGTTTCCATATTTGTTTAAACATTTGCCATAACGTTCTACAAGCTTCTGTATCGCTAAGTCGTAGACGTCTGCCGCCTGTGAGGATAACCAGTCTTGAACTGCTTCTTTCACCTCGTCATCTGTGGCGAATCTCTTGCCGCTGAGAAAGTCTTTAGGTAACGGAATAAGTGATCACTCGGCGCTAAGTCAAGTCTGTACGGTGGGTGGTCAATCTGTTCCCATCCAATAGATCTGATCAGATTTTGGGTGTGAATGGCAGAATGAGGTCTGGCATTGTCATGGAGCAACAAAACTCCAGACGTCAGAAGACTACGTTGCTTATTCTGTATTGCACGTCTAAGTTTAGTTAGGGTAGCGCAGTAAGCGGCTGCATTTATTGTTGTCCCTAGCTATATGAACTTGACTAACAAGACCCCATGTTTATCCTAAACCACGGTTGCTATAACTTGCGTGCTGGGATTGTCTGCTTGGCCTTGACTGTGATTGGTGAAGTTGTGTGACGCTATTCCATTGAGTGACGTTTAGACTCTGGGGTTGTGTGAGAAACACACGTCTCGTCTCCTGTGACCATAAAAATTGATCACCTTCCTTATGATATCGATCCAAAACATCAAATCCGTCTTTTCAGTTTTTATTCCTCGGTAAGCAGGGTGGGAACCCAATGTGCGCACAGTTTGCGAAATTTCAACTTTTCGAAAACGCTTTTGTGCAAAGATGTTCTACCCACATTCGGAAATTCCAATGCTAAAGTTGAAATTGTAAATCGCTGGTCTTCACGAATCTTTTCATCCACGGCATTGACCAAATCATCTGTGATCACTGATGGTCGACCTGAACGCGGTTCATCATGCATATTTTCCCGTCCGTCCTTGAAAGCTTTGACCCACTTACGCACTTTGCTGCTACTCATCGCATTTGGGCCATACACGTCGTTTATCTGTCTATGAATTTCCGCTGCTGAAAAGTTCTTTGCTGTCAGAATCCGAATTACTGACCGTATTTCACAGTCGGCGGGCTGATCGATTGTCTTAAACATTTTGAAGTAGCACTACACTTAGCACACTGCAAATGCAAATTGCGTCGTTTGACGAGCAAGGCATACCGAGAGTTGGTTCGCATGCGCGTTTCAATGATGGCGCTACATTCGATTAGCTACAACGATTCGGATCTTACAATTAGTTTGCGAATATCACTCGTACTTTTGTCCCAATTTATCTCCAAACTTCTAAAAAAATTGGGGTAAATTGGGGGGCCCTGTTTTTTCTTATTTAAACAGTTGTGTTGTATGTCACAAGATGTCTTTCTAAACAAAGCTGGTCACTTAGAAATCGATATGCAAAATGTATTAATGTTTCCGGAAATTATAGATATACATAAGATATACATTTTATGGAATTTCAAACACTCACATAATAATCTACATTTGTACACATTTCATGCGACGTGTATATTTTGTATATTTTATGACAATTCCGAGAAGGCTTGTCTAACCTCACTCTTGTCGATAACTGCCTATATTTACCTAGATTTTAGATATTAGTTCAAACAGATTTAGGTCTTAAGCAAATATCAGAAGTAAATTTCTTACAAACGGTATAACTGTATACATAAGTGTATGCATATAATATGTATACAGCTAGGTACTTTAACTTCGAATATCGTGTGTGTAATGATAAGCTAGTTATTTGAAACTACAAAAAACTACATACTCTTATATTTAAAGATAAATATAAACGAAAGCTATGTAATTTTAAGTATAAATATTTGTAGATAGGTCAATGTAAAAGATATACTTATTGCAGTTAAAAAAATGTAAAAGTTGTCATGTGATAATTGCGGCAGTTACAACCTACAGCAAGCATTACTATATTGACTGACAAATGCCGCTATAAAACTTTGAAAATAATTCTTAATATCGCTGATGTGAACATTATCAATCGTAGGTTACAGTGATCAATTTCTACATATGTTACAGGTACATTGTGCTGTACTAACCTCAGATTGTTGTATTTAACATCTAATAAAGTCAATATTTAATTGGCACGAATGCCATCTGTCATGTTCGTTTGTTTAGAGCAGCTATTTATGTTCAATACTGTCATTTAAACGAGTATAAATTTGTTATTGGCGAGCTATTTTTTCACCAGCTGTTGACATAAAGCGTTGCTAGCTATTCTACACAAAGGGCGCCGCACGCTTCACCATTATCCTCTCATATATAAAGCACATACCTACAACCATTGGTTGAAGAAAGTGTAAGGTACCTACGACTGGTTGACAAGAGGAGACTATTACAAAATCAAGATTGAATTAACTGGATGGAGGCAAAGCCGTTTTTGCTAATCACATTAAAAATTCGAGCTAAAGCTAAAGCAGTTATTTAGTATATATAATATGACTGGGTACACAGATTGCTTTGTTGCAGTAGTCGTAACACTAAGAACTAATAACAGCAGATGGTACGGCATAGATAATTCTAATGTCCTCTAATTATTAAAAAGTCATAATAGTTTGCATGATTGAGTTATTATTCAGACAAGTACCTTCAACAACATTAGTTTAGTCATGCAATAATAGGTTCGTTGTACTCATTAAGATGTGAAATTAATTGAAATCTGGTTTGTTTAATGATTATTTAGGTAAATAGGTTTCTAAAAATTTATATTTAACATCTGTATGTACTGCATTGTTGAATTATTCATGAACGATTTTCGTGTTGGCAAAGTATAACTATTCTAGAAAGACTTGTGCTAATAAGTCCAAAATGTAAATGCTACAAAATAAATCTTCCAAACAAAGAAACTGTTACTGAGTCTTAATCACACAACTCAAAATTGTTTTTACACACAAAACTGTTTTTATGTATACATAGGTACTCGTATTTGATTAATTAGGTGATTCTGTATTGTTTTGAACACAAAAACGTAACGTTAAAAGAATGTGAAAAGTTCTTCATACAACTTCAAAAAAAATTTTCTGTAAAACTTGACGTTAAAGAAAGCCCGCTAAGCCATTTTATTTGCTTGAGGTCAACTGATTCTTATAGAAACCTTTGCTTAAATTTTGTTGCCTATAACTAAAAATAATTCGTTATTGCTTTCAAATTTGCTATAGATACAGATATTTGTAAATGTATTTATAATTCATTGGCATTTAATGATAATTGAAATAAAATTAAGTTCCCAACTTCACTTAAATATAGAATATATTTTTGTGTATGGCCATTTCGTTACTATTCGTAACTTCATCAGCAGAAGACTAACACTTTTCTCTTTTTGCAATAGATAAATATACTGCATCTGTGTGGGGTCCGATTATTATGCGTACCGAATGGGTACATGTATGTAAGTTTTAAAGACCCACCCAGTAGGTCATAAACTAATTGTCGATGACATTTAACAGGGTGCAGTGATGGTGCAGGGGTGACAGGTCGTTATTCATTAGACGATTTTTGTATTTTTTCATATACAGGGTGCTCGGATACTTGTCTTACAAAATTGAAATCCTAGTTGTATATAAGATAGAAAACAGAATAAAACCAAAAAATAATAATAAAAAATATTAGCAAATGCATAAAAAAATTATTTAAAAAATCAGCAAATGTTTTTAGGGATACCTTTAAGCGTTAAAAGTGAATAGCCGATCTTTATGATATCGTCAGCAGTACGATAGCACTAAAAGAAATCAATATTATTGAGGTAGGTCATTGATCAATTGGACTTTCTGCTGAGCTACACATTAATCCCTATAAACGCACAGCTGTTGCTTATTCGATGTCGCTTGCTACTTCAACATCATTACTCTATCAGTTTGCAGTGGTTAATGCATTGTGTTTCCTTGCCAGTATTTTTATTCGTTTACCGTATAACTACTTACATTAATTTACAGTTAATAGTTCCGTTAAATGTATTTGTATAAGAATTTATGAGTATTTTCAGTTTATTACTTAATGTCGTGTGACTTTTGTTTAACCTTTGTGAAAATGCCTTATCATTATACAAACAACGAGTTAAGTGATATGGTTCTTACATATGGAGAATGTAGACAAAACGCAAGAGCTGCTCGTCGACGATACGCCAATTTATTTCCTAATCGCCAGTTGCCAGAATCAAGCACATTCACAAACGTAGTGCAACGATTGCGAGATACCGGAAGCGTCAAACTTCAGCATGGACGTGGCGGTGGTAATCAAAGGAATGTAGACGCAGAAGACGAAATTTTGAATATGGTAGAAGATGATCCATCTGTGAGCACTAGGCAAATTGCGCGTACAGTAAATTTAGCGCGGTCTACCGTGTGGCAAACTTTAAGAGAAAATCAACTTCACCCGTTTCATCTTCAGCGCGTGCATAATCTTTTTGTCAGTGGTTAGTCGACCAAAATGCGGACAATCCCAAGTTTTTAAGTAAAATTCTATTTACGGACGAAGCAAATTTTTCACGTCAAGGCATATTAAATATTCACAACAGACATGTGTGGGCAATAGAAAACCCTCATGCGATATATCGTACTGACCATCAGCGACGATTTGCCATAAATTTGTGGTGCGGTCTAATAAACAATTTTATCATTGGCCATTTCTTATTACCGGCATTGCTTATTACCGGGTTTGAACGGGGAAAGTTATCTAAACTTTTTGGTAAATGAACTACAACCACTTCTAGAAGATGTGCCATTAGACATTCGGCAACAAATGTATTTTATGCACGATGGGGCTCCGCCGCACTTTAGATGAGATGTGCGGCATTATCTAGAGAACACTTTCGGTGATTTTTGGATTGGTCGTGGAGGACCGGTTGCTTGGCCACCTCGTTCTCCGGCCCTAAATCCATTAGATTTCTTTTTTTGGGGACATTTGAAAGACTTGGTTTACAACAGAGAAGTAAATAATATCGATGACTTGAGAAATAATATTCACGAATCTATTGCGCGAATTCGTGAACAGGATCTGTTACCACTAGTGCGTGATTCATTGTTGCGGCGCCCTCATTTACGCTTCGAACATTTACTTTAGCAGTCGAGCGGTCCTGGAAACCTCAGACTCTCAGGTAGAGTTTCTAAAAAATTTTATAAAATTTTTTTTTCAATCATTCGTTTTCTTAGCTCGGTTGATGACGATTTTTATTTTTTGTAAAAGAAGTATCCGGGCACCCTGTATATTGCTTTCAACATATCTAAATTATAATTATTGCTGTTTTTCAACAACAATAATATTCAGGGAACATTCGACTCATTTAAGAAATAATGAAATTGAGAAATCCGCCGTCGCCAGACATTATTTAGAAACGAGCCACAAAAATCACACAGCTACGTAGTTGAAAAACAGCAATAATTATAATTTAGATATGTTTGAAGCAATATATATGAAAAAATACAAAAACCGTCTAATGAATAACCTGTCACCCCTGCACCATCACTGCACCCTGTTAAATGTCATCGACAATTAGTTTATGATCTACTGGGCGGGTCTTTAAAACTTACATACATGTACCCATTCGGTAGATATAATATTCGGACCCCACACAGATGCAGTATATTTATCTATTGCAAAAAGAGAAAAGTATTAGTCTTCTGCTGATGAAGTTACGAATAGTAACGAAATGGCCATACAGAAAAATATATTCTATATTTAAGTGAAGTTGGGAATTTAATTTTATTTCTATTATTATTTAATAAACTTCGCTAGCTCTTTATCATATATAATTTAATGATGTACTGTGTCGACTACAGCAAAATATAAAATAAATATTTGCATTTTATATTGTTTGATCTGCAATTCAAAGTGTAATGCTGCAAATATATATTTTCATATGCATAAAATGAATATTACCTATTTTGAACTTATTATTGCTATAAAAGAAATAAACTTACGTGATAATAATTCAATAATCACACAACTACAGTCTGTAATAATGCATTATTATAACAGATAGTTTCAAAATGTATATAAGTACATACATATGTATACCAAAAGATTGCCATTGCAGATATTAGAAAACGCAGTTTTGCGGTTTTTCAGAAGGGTTTTACTGTTCTATTAGCTTTATAATCTTGATTTTTATAATATCCGGCACTTACTGCATACTTAATATGTGCATGTTGATTTGCTGTTAGATTTTTTCCAATATCTTGGATAATTCTGTACAAGAAAGTTGGTTGATAATACAGGGATGTAGTACAACAATACTTTGAACACTAATTGACTATCATCTACAGGACACCAAACACTTGGATAACTGCCAATGTGTTTCAACAGCAATGCTGTCATTATCCAGGCGATAATAAAACTGAATACATATATTACAAAAACGACTTAACAAGAAACCTAACAAGTTACAAGTCAACAACGGCTATCCGATCAGCATCATTAATATCGTATTAACGAATGTCGAATAGGTCCGTTGTCAATGTTCATTAAACACGACTTGTTTTTTAAATCTTCAACCTTTCAAAAAAAATTAGAAATTTACAAGAGATTGCTAAGCCCATACAGTGCATCTGTTTGTTCAGTGTGCAGTGTCCTATCATGATGCCTGGGCCTGCTCATAGAGACAACTTTACGACGTTTGTCCCGGACAGGATAAATTTCAAGAATTTTACAGTGTTTCATCCGATTAAGTCCTTTCCAATGGAAACGGCGTGTAAAAGGGAGTTGGGTTCTGACTAAAGCATTTTCACTGACTCTTCTGGCTAACCCGCCAGCAAGATCGTTTCCATTAATCTCAGAGTGGTAGGCACCCATCTCAACGTGACGTTGTGATGTTTCGCCAATTGTTTCAGCTGCCTGGGGCAGTTCAATATCAGAATTGACAGCTTGTAGAGCCTTAGGGGCCGATAGTATTTCGATCGATACATTGTCATGTGAGGATGACTGAATGACTATAGTTTTGGCCTTTTCAGATTGCAATGCTCATGCCATTTGGCGTTTCTGAGGCATCTACAAACCAACGATGAAGCTCTTGTTTGGGAACTATCACCATTTACTAAGATAGATTTGAAGAATGGTTATCACCAAATAATAATATATTAATAATATTAAAACTCAAATCAAGATATATTCCATCTTTCACCAGCATATTGGTCTCTTCATCTACACAGATAAAGGCAGCAGAAAAACTGTTTTAAAATACTATAGATCAAACCAGCACGTCATAAATTTGAACAAACATGAACTTATTAGAAGTACGTAGTATTAGGACGAGGTTATCTACGAATTTTTCACAAGGTATGAAACAATTACGTTAGTTACACGTTAAAGAATACAAACGAGATGTGGACACAAACAAATTGGATGGTTTAATTTCTTAATTTAACAACGATGTAGTGTTAGAGTCATTAAATAGTGAAGAATGATTACTAAAGTGTTAAAGAAAATCAATCGTCACATACACATAAAATGTGTAAAAAATAAAAATTAAATCATTTGTGCCTGTGCATTATACAGGGTTATTCGCGCTATACGGCACGGAATATTGTGGCGAAAATACGTGACTTTCAAAAAGTTTCATTTTTGGGATATATGCAGGTTTATTACGGGTACTTTTTAAAATTATTTTCATATTATAAAGGTTGTCCCAAAAACTCTAAAAGTATCAAAGTTATGTTTTTTTTTAATGGAACACTATAAATATTATTGCATTTTTGGATTCTACGATCAAAATAAGTGACTATTTGAATAAGGTTTATAATACCTAAACTTTCAGGTTTTTTCAGTAAATTGAATTTTCTCCAAATTTAACTTTATTTGCAGATTTCAACTAAGAAGTATGTAAGTTATTAAAGCGAAATTTACAACAATGTGTGACAATAGATCATATTTTATATCCCAAGTATAATTAACTTGCCATCTTATACAGGGTGTCCAAAAATTAAAACTAATCAAGTAAGAACTTTAAGTATCTATAACTTGATTAAATTAAATAGGACGCCATATTTTTTTCCCTGTCAGAAAATGTAGTTTTTAATTGTCTATCGAATGGTATTTATAGCGTTTTTTGTAATTTTACAGAATAGGCGAAATAATCGCCTTTTGTACGATTTGATGTTTTTTAAATAATAGTTCTAATGTATCTAGTTGCATGGTATTTATAAATGCCAGATAATTCACTCAATCTGTAAGGTCTGCTTTTGCTATAGTGGTATTATTTCTTATATCTGTTGAAGTTTAGATTGTTATTATTTCAATATTGTTGTGGTATTGCTTAATCAAAATGAAGATCTACACGAAAGAAGAGCGTATTAATATGATTTTTATTCTTGGAGAATGTCGACAAAATTGTTTATTGGCTTCTCGGGTTTATGCGCATAGGTTTCCCGTAAGAAATCATCCTAAGCCAGTTGTTTTTGAGAGACTATTAAACCAGTTTCTGGAAAGTGGAAGCGTCAGTTATAAAAAAACCCATTACAAAAAAGCCTGTCACTGAAGATGAATATAATGGTTTTAGTGTAGTTGGTGCAGTTATCGAAAATCCCAATATAAGTTAAAATAAGATATCCGAAAATACTAACGTTAGTCAAGCAAGCATTTCAAGGATTCTTAAAAAACACAGATTTCATCCTTATAAAATTAAGCTTTTCCAAGAAATGTATGGAAATGATTTCGACAAGCGAATTGAATTTTGCATGTGGGTGTTAGATAAAGTTGCAGAAAATACAAACTTTTTTAATAATGTGCTATTTAGTGATGAATGTACTTTTCATAACAACGCTCTCGTAAATAGACACAACCTTCATTAGTATTCTGATTCGAATCCGCATGAATACAGAGTGACGAGGAATCAAAATAGGTGGTCAGTTGGGGTGGAATACTGGGCCCGTATTTAATTGGACCCTATTTCTTTGAAGGACCTTTAAATGGTGTGATGTTTCTAGACTTCCTTTTAAATCAACTTCCAATATTATTAGAGGAAGTCCCTTTAAACATTAGAACAACCATGTGGCTTCAATTGGATGGAGCTCCGCCTCATTATCATTGCGAGGTTCCGCAATTTTTAAATGACTACTTTCAGAACAGGTGGATTGGAAGAAATGGATTTCAAAATTGGCCTGCCAGGTCCCCCGACTTAACTCCATCAGATTTCTTTTTATGGGGATACGTTAAATGAATTGTCTACAATACGCCCCCAGCAACACCTCAGGATATGAAACTACGCATAAGAGACGCTTTTGAAACTATAACCCCACATATGTTGTGCAGGGTTGTCAGTAGTTTTCAAAAGCGAATATGTAAGTGGCTGGAAATGAACGGTCGACATTTCGAACATCTCTTATAAAGATTTTGCTTCTGTTTTATGTTATCGTTGTATGATATTATTATTACTGCTATTATAGACTGTTACATTCTTTCTAAGTTTCTTAACATTTTATTCTTCATTATTATTCTTATAATTGTAACTCGTCTGAAAGTTATAAATATCATAGACAACTACATACATTAGAACTATTATTTAAAAAAACATCAAATCATACAAAAGGCGATTATTTCACGAATTCTGTAAAATTACAAAAACGCTATAAATACCATTCGATAGACAATTAAAAACTACATTTTCTGACAAGGAAAAAAATATGGCGTCCTATTTAATTTAATCAAGTTATAGATACTTAAAGTTCTTACTTGATTAGTTTTAATTTTTGGACACCCTGTATAAGATGACAAGTTAATTATACTTGGGATATAAAATATGATCTATTGTCACACTTTGTTGTAAATTTCGCTTTCATAACTTACATACTTCTGACGTATTTTAAATCTGCAAATAAGGTTAAATTTGGAGAAAATTCAATTTACTGAAAAAACCTGAAGGTTTAGGTATTATAAACCTTATTCAAATTGTCACTTATTTTGATCGTAGAATCCAAAAATGCAATATTCATAGTGTTCCATTAAAAAAAACATAACTTTGATACATTTAGAGCTTTTGGGGCCCTGTATAATATGAAAATAATTTTAAAAAGTACCCGTAATAGACCTGCATATATCCCAAAAATGAAACTTTTTGAGTCATTTTCGTCACAATATTCCGTGCCGTATAGCGCGAATAACCCTGTACAATAAATAATCAGTGCAACATTTAAACTTACACACTATTACAATTTCATTGTTAATTACTTTAAGTTTTGTAGAACTATTAACACATAATTTTTGATGTATGTTAAAAATTTTTGTTGCTAATGCAAATAAGTAATGATGACTCGTAACAATATCTAGACAATAGGTGCGAAGTACGTAACTGACTGGTATGGCTATAATATTCTGTTCAACAACCGAATTATATGTTGCCAAATGTGTTATTTCATTATAGTCAACGTTTGCGTGTTATTGCAATTATATAATATTACCAAATTATATATGTATTTGTGAGCGTTTGTCATTTTCCACTTTTTTTGGTTGTGAGGTAGGAAACAGCGTCAGACAAACATTTGTGTAATAGGCGGAGCTTAACACGGGTAACTAACCTAGTAGGTATCCATAAGTGAAGCTTCTATAATAATCAGTCGTGTAAATAGCAGTTGTATAATACATAATAAATAATTTACTATGCTAATTTGGGGTGCTAATACATCATAATTGTCATTGACATTGGTTACAGATGTAATATTCATAAACAGGAATTCTCATTCTATTTTTACGTAACAACTTATTTATTCAACAGCTAAATCATACATCATAAAATTAATTGTAATGTTATATGGATTGATACTAAAAAATAAAAAAAAATGTGACAAGGTTTGATCTTAAAATAGAAAACAAACGGCACTAGTTCTAAATTTATGGTGCCGAACAAATTGTGAATAACCACTTCAAAACTGTAATATCTTTTTTTTTACTCCTAAACGCGTGTTATCCCTCATTGTTCAGCTTTCAGAAATCGAAAAGGAGACAAGCAGGCAACAACGCCGATGCACCCAATAGGTAGTTCTACATTCCCATAGTGTTTCGTGATGTACGTTACATACAATCCGAACTTATATATGTGTATGTGTGTACTACGGCCGACCGGACAGAGTCAAAAAATTGGAGTTAATGGCTACAGAGCCCCGGGTTCCACGAATAGTCCTTTCGGATACAGGTCGGCGCCTTCTAGGAACAATGATACACCCGAAACAGGGTAAACAATGGCGCAGATCAAGTTGACGGTGAAAAGACACTAGTATAAATAATACGGGACCAGTTCATAGTAACAATGAACCAGCGGGGAGCCACTCGACTGGAGGTAGGTGTGTACAAAATAGTGTTCGAATCGAACGACAGGTAGAAAAAGTGAATCTTTAACATAATACTGTTCTTTGGAACGTTAATATTGGTTGGTATGTATGAGTATATACCTGACACATCTTGCCTTATTGTTGTAAAGTGTGTTTGTTTTTGTGAAAGTATTCGAGATAAATTCCATTACAGAGTGAGTCCAAGTATGAAGATGTATTTCTAACAATTAATGTTACAAATTATTACAACTAGTGCTAATTACAAAGTAGTTAATTTCAATAGGTAAAATTTTTAAAACGTACAATTTCAAGATGTAACCCCAAACCAGACTCACTCAAAAGTGTATACTTTTTTCTTTATATACTAATTAAAATACATATGCAATGTAAAAAGTGCTCATTTTGAATAATAAAAACCTAACCACAAAGCAGACAAAACAATGATCTCCAGTCAAAACTAATGTATGAGAGCTACATTGTATATATGCCTCTTACATATAATGTAGTTGTAGCTCTAGCTTTAAAACCTTTTAGTTGCTGTGCTGTATTTACTAAACTTAGGCATTGATTATATAAACTCAAACCAGACATTTGGGGAAGAGACTGTTTTACACTGTATTGGCACAAATAAACACAAAAAATCTGCTTGGTTCTTGTGTTATATGAGTCACACAGACCTATGTTCATACACATATGTGGCATATGTTCCATAAGAATAACACATACAAAGTAATAATTTTATGTTTCTTAAAGTATGGTGTACTTATATCGTCGTATGTAATTGATGTGTGCTATTCATTTAACTATCCGTTTCTGCTCATACAATCAGCAGCTCGGCTTTCGTATTAATCTCGAATTAGTCCAATTATCCAAAAAAGTTTTGACACAGCTAGATATGCGTTGGTGTTGGACGCGGTATTGGATTGTTCATTTCAACATTATTATTATTATTATTATTATTATTATTATTATTATTATTATTATTATATTGAAACCATATACATACTATCCACATAACCCGAACGGCATCTAGTTGTCACATAAAAAATATGCCTCTCACCATAGTTTGGGATTACTATCTCTTTATAATACATTGTATGATGATCAACAAATTTGAAGTCTTTTCTAGTTACTAGTTGCAAATACATACGTGAACTTGATTCATTTTTTATGCCGCATCCGAATCTGCTTTTAGTTTTTGCTAGCGCGTATAGTTTCATACCTTTTACAAAATTCTTTATCAGCACTATCTTTATATGCAAAGAGAGCAAATAAATATTTTTTTATCAAGAAGGCTTTGATGTTAGATATCTTTTCTCCAACAACCTTCGGTGTACTGGGCCAATTTTTCATAATGTCATGCAACAATTTAGCACAAGTATCCTATTGGCACAAAAAACGAGTGTATTTTGTGAATCCCAGTTGCATTTCTAACAACAATGCTATAACTTTTAGATTTCCACATATTTTCCGCTCGTATCGTTTATAGTCTATGCTAGTTAATAGTTTTCAAGCTAAATTTAGATGCATCAACGAACGCGCAAGGGCTTCCATCAAGCCGCCAACATCAGTAGGTAGATGTCGTCCATATAATAAAAAGTAGAGAATTTCTTCTCGCGGTTACGAAAATGATTAATTTTAGTAGTGTGTTCCAATAAATTCAGTTTGCAGTTTGGCGCCAAGTAACTCAGCTCTGATTTTACTTCAAATCACGAACTAAGTCGTTTAGCTGTGTCCGTGAAAGCAAATATGGCTCACTGGGATCTGCAATCCGGATTAGTAGTATCAGTATTGTCACCACTTTTATCATCCCATTCTTCAAAATTCCCTGGTGGCATAGGAACGGGAAGTGTATCACAATGGCCAACAGGTTTTATCGCCGACACAACGATTTTTTATTTTTTGCAGAGCAGCCTGCTATCTTTGAGATTCAGAAATAACAGTTGGATAGATGATCGTTTTGTTCCCTCCATACTATAGGTACTCCAAAGGCATACATGAACTAGAACCTTTTATCCACTGTCGAAGACGATTTGCAAAAGAAAAACAACAAGTATGTAAATGCTTTTAAAGTTACTGTCGCTCAAAACACGTGAAATACAAGAAATTCACTTGTCGCTCTACAAAACAATAGTAACACAGAAGCGACTTGCACATAAATGATCCAATTTATAGAAAGTTGAAATAATATATTACAAATACCTTACCAATTAGTGACAGCTTAATAGCTATATAAAATAATCGCAGAATGTAATGTCTTATTATCGCCAAATAGTCTTATCTCTAATAGGTAAGTATTATAGGATCGTTAAGTAGTAGAACTTCAAATACATATATTTTAAAAACTATATGTGATATGTGAAAAAATCTGAAGACAAATTTGAATTCAGGAGAAAAAGTTACATACAGATTACAGTTGTGTTTATAAACCAAAAACTCTGTTGATCAGTGTTGGTTCATATTTCCTACATGCCACTTGTACAAGTTATCAGATTTCGCCCACAAATTTTCCCAAATGTGGTAGAAATTGAAACACACGTGGTACAGTTTGAGGTATTAAAAGTTTTAAAGCTGCTCCTGGTAATTTGTGTCTTTGGAATTCACGATCTCTTTAAGGAAAAACTGCAAAAAAAACAAATCTTTGTTATTTCATTGCTATATGTAGATATGTATTGTTCTGAAAATACATTGCATTAACCTATGTATGTATATGAATAACCTAAAAGTTTAACCTATATGTGAAACTGTATTCCATTTTGTTTATCATGTTCACTTTTATATCCACATAGGTACACTACAGCACATAATAACCACAGCAGAGATAGGATTTTCTCAATTTTTTTTAAATTTGTACTTTAAATTAGAATATGACAGATCGAGATAGATTGACCTAACGTGACAGTTGTCTTTGTTCCATATTTGTGCCCAGTGCTTGCCAGGTATAGGTATCTTGGTTCACGATTCATAAACGGCTTTTTCGGACAGTTCTTTCGCTGGATCATTGCCGATACGCCATAAATCTCCGCCATTTTTTCGATACGAATCTAGTCGAATCAGACAAACGTGTCATTCTCGTCATCCTCTGTTTCTTTCTAAATTTCATGTTAGTCAAGCAGAACATATAATCGTGTGGCTTAGCTTATAATGGATAACGGATGACGTATCGGCAATGATCCAACGAAAGAACATAAAAGTAAAGTAGGTATTAACTTAAATGTTAATGCGATTTTATGTTGGTACAGGCGTGCAGTGCTGCCATATAACCTTCTGTCATTTATCGTATCCTACGATTTCCCATTTACGAATCCTAACCTAAAAATGTAAACAAGTCGATTTGGCTATATTGTTGTGATGTCATTCATGACGTGCACGTCTTCGAATCGTGAACCAAGATATTCCGATGCCATTTCATACATAATATGTATATGTATAATGTACATATTATGTATGTAAGTACATATATGAAATACAGTTCACTTTAATAAACTACATGCTACCCTATAGTAGCAAATCCTTAATATTATTCAAATATTATTCTTATTAGTCAAGAATAGAGATGAGCGAAACAAAATAAATTTTAATTAGGAAAGTAATCGAATCTCTAACTTTTTCACTATTACTTAAAGTATTAATTTGCATGATTTTGCTATCTCAATAAGTAGATAGACATTAATAGAAAAATAGAAGCTTCATGCATTTAAGTGATTCACATTCTTTATTCTTTAACAAGAAAATAATTTTCTTATTGTACTTTCTCGGTTTACTAGAGAAACATCCACTTGGCAGGTAGATACAAGTACATAATGGTTTTTAATGGACTAGTACGGTCCCAATATCCACTCACAACAAATACTAAAAATAACAAAACGTAATCCTCCATGCGGTCACAAAAGCGTTGTCAGTAAAAGTCAGCCTGTCTTCTTTACGACATTTAAGCAGGTACAATTGTGTGCACAACATAGCATGTGCTCATTTTTATGGACCTACTACGATCGCACTTGAAATTTAATCCACAATGCAGTAACATTTTGCTTAATATCTACTGTCAGTGATTTTAAAGATCAGCTTCCATCACCGCATAAATAAACAATAAAATGAAGGTTCGTGACATGCATTGGGTGTAATTGAAGTTTGAAATCGTACAATCGTGATTATTGGCTTCAATTTCTTTGAAAGTATTGCGCGTTGCCCACGTAACTTATTCAATTCAAAGTAAATATTTCAAATATAATTTATTACACGTTGCCGTCAAATTAGATAAACAAATAGTTAATAGCAAGTTGTTAATATTAGTTCGTGATATACTTGTATTTGAATTGGTAAATTTCCTAGTATTAAATCTATAAATCATAATTAATATATGATGGAATTTCATGTGGAAACGATGATGAAATACAGGCATTACAGATACACAGGGTGTTTATAATTTATGGTGTTGGAATGTAGTTCTATATCTGTATCTCATCGTTAGGTATTAATAAGGGATAAAATTAACGGAGATGGTGGTTGTATTCGATTATAGCTAGTCTGCAAAACAACATGCTAGGTTATAGAGGTTGCGTTTTCAAAACTATAGTAATAATATGTCATTATTGTCAATATATTACCTTATTATCGAGATAGTTGATAACACTTGCAAGTGTTATCATTGACGTAACAAGTGGAAAAAACTATCTAGATAATAAGATAAGTTAAAAGGTCATAAAAATACATATATATCAATATATTACAAAAGAGCTGCAGTTACCACAAAAACAAATAATTACAAAATTTTATTTGACAAACTTGTAAATATGTAAGCAGGTTGTTTTATGGATTGCTTAGAACAGGGAAGATAACTACAAAACATACTTATTCCAGAGTGTAGTAGAAGTATAAACTGTAATATTTCTTATATGACGCTTTTGCCATATTCTAAAAATATTGTGTTTGCTTATCAAGTTATTCATCACAAATCTTGCTGTTGTGAGTAATTATGCAGCCAAATATGTTTCTAGGGCTTCGATATACCATTACGGTTTTGTAAACTGCCTTCTTTCTTGCTGCCCATTAATGTATACGCTTCTTAGCTAGTTCGTATTAATTCATAACAAAATTGTTATTTGAAACGGTAGGTTCCTCATGGAACACGTTTTGCAGGTGTTTTATTCATTGCATGAACTACAAATTCAAAGAATTAAGTAAAAAGATTGGTCGTCCAAATACAGTACTGGGCGGCTAGCTAAGATTGCAAAGTGTTGTATCGGAAACTATTCGTCCGAGAGACTTGCGGAATAAAAATATATTACTAAAGCGGTCAAAAGAAAACCGTGAAAAATATCAGATTTCCAGGATGGTCGCGAAGGGGCGTAAACGCCATCTTAAACTTTTGCGGTGAATTTTCACTGAAGTCCACCCATTAAACCACCAAAAAATGTTTGTGTTTTAAAGCCAAACTCTACTTGAGTAATAAATACTTTTTGACGTATCTATTAGAATAAAGTGGTGGGGGGTAATTCGATGTATTTTTAATAAACAGCTGTAACTCCTAAACAGCTGAACAGATTTTAATAAACTTCGCCCCGCTGGAAAAAGGAAAAGGAAATTCATTGTTCCATCAAAAATTTTCTAAAAAATTAAACGCAATATGACTTTATTTTCATAAAAATTTAGTGAAATGATGCTTAAATATTTAAGTTAGTAAAAACGGTACCTCGATATCTTAGTCGTAGCTTGAAATGATATGCTGACGACACCCAGATATATAAATCTTTCAACGTATCTGATACTATTGCAGCCTCCGAAGAAATAAATCAGGATCTGCAGAGATTAAATGATTTCTCGCGTAAGCTCCTCCTAAATCCCGTGTTATGGTGTTTTGTAAAAGAGCCTATCGTTCTCGCCTGTTGGAAAACTTCTTGGTGAAGTTAGATGGTGTTGCGCTGTCTGTTGCGGACGAGGCAAAGGACCTGGGGGTTTGGTTGGATATAGACCTTCGATTTAAAAAGCACATTTCTGCTTGCTTTCAAAAAGCCTACTGTGCGTTTAAATGATATACCAACGAAGGCATGTTCTTAGCAAGGAAATTAAAACCCTTTTAGCCAACTCGCTAGTTCTAAGTCATGTAAATTACTGCGACGTTGTTTATGGTTTCGCGTTGGACTCTGCTGAGAAGTACCGCCTCCAGAGACTCCAAAATTCCTGTCTGCGTTGTTTTTTGGCATCAGAAAATATGAACATAAGTCACAAGCTCAAAGAACTGAATTGGTTAAATATGGTTAATAGGCAGAAACTTCATGCATTGGGCTTCTTTCATACTATCATTGTTACGAGAATATCTCACTACCTATACAGCAGATTATATGTTTTCGTACCGATGTGCATAATTTGAATTTACGCCACAAGGGTTTGCTTACACCACCGCATCACCTTACAACTCTTTTTAGGCGGTCTTTTTTTATAACGTTGCGAATTGCTATAATAAACTACCAGATCTTTTTCTTTTTGAAGGTCAGTGACTTGTGCATGCGTTTCTTGTTTAAATTTATACACATTAGTCTTTGGTTACTCTTTGTAGTTTTACTATTAACACGTTTGTAGCCACTTCATATGTATGTGTTTTTTTTGCTACGACACTTTGGGGTTAAGTGGTAGAGCAGTCACCTGCATAAGGGACTGAACTTCGCCCCTCTGCTTTGTTGTTTATTTTGTATTGCTCTTGTATTATACACATAAAAACATTCAATAAAGCCAAATTATTATTATTATTATTAAATGTCGAAGAAAGACAAATTATTCATATAATTAAAAAAACGCCATTACACCGGTATTTATTGTTGTTTATATGTCTTTTTTCAATATTCAATTCATAATTTAATCAATTTTAAGTAATGAAAGTATTTTTAGTTCAAAAAGTAAAAAAGTAAAAAAATCGTGCAGGAGCACAATAACAGAAAAGGACCGATTTTGAAATAAAACTAATAAGTCCTGCAATGTTCGAACTGTCTTGCATCACAGTCAATGTATTGTTGGAGGCGCTCATGCATGGACATCATCACAACAACGTCAATTTCTTCTCTAGGCAGGCTACGTATTCGTATTTTTATGTCGTCTCTGGGTGTTGGCGGAATTTGGTAAACAATATCTTTCAATCGATCCCATAAATAGAAGTCAGATAGTAGAACAGGTGAGTTCAGGCAATCGCGATAGCCAAGGAAATACTTACTTGCCCAATCAACCTCTGGTGATATCTTAGATCGAAATCTTCTCACACATTTCGTCAGCAATATGCTGGGCAACTATCTAGTTGCAAAAGCATATTTTGCCGTAATTGAAAGGGCACATCGTTTAATAAAATAGGAAATTGTTTTACCAGAAAATCAAGAAACACGGAATCATTTAGTGGTTGACAAAAGAAAGAGGGAGCTATAATAGTTCCGCCCAGGATGCCACATCACATAATATTAATATTCCAATGGCACTGATGTTGGACCTCGCGCAAGAGGCGATTCGTAGTCTGTTAAGAGCAGAAATTGAAGGTGTTGTAATGTACACGCATGAGCGGCTCCAGCAATGCATTAGGTGTGAAGTAACACAGTTCCAACATTAAAGGACGCAGTAGACAAATAAAGAACAATAAATACCGGTGTAATAGCGTTTTTTTAAATATTGTATGATAATTAAATTTTCTTTCTTCGATAATTTAAGCTACCAATAAGATATCGAAATACCGTTTTCACTAACCTATTTAAATATCATTTCACTACATTTTTAGCAAAAAGTCATATTGTTGCATTTAATTTTTTAAAGTATGTATTTTGCAATTTTCTGTTATTATATCAAAATATCATATATCATAGGTAAGATGCTTCTGATGGAACAATAAATGCTTTTCCAAATTCGGGACCAAATTCGTTAACATCCGTTCAGTCGTTTAAAAGTTACAGCTGTTTATTTTAAAAAATATCAAATTACCCCCACCACTTTATTTTAATAGATACGTCAAAAAGTATTCAGTAAAATAAAACTTAGCTTTAAAAGGCACATATTTTTTGATAACATTTACTGGGTGAATTTCAGTGAAAAATCACTTTAGTTTAAGATGGCGGTTACGCCCCTTAGCGACCATCTCCGAAATCTGACAATATTTTCTACGGTTTTCTTTTCACCACCTTAGTCATATATTTTTTCCCGCAAGTCTCTCGGACGAATACTTTCCGAAATACAGCACTTTGCATTCTTAGCTGGCCATCCTGTACATAACATTTTCCTTTATATGATCGCTAATACGGTTTGATTAATTCGGTTTGTTTACTTGTTCGATTTTGTTTTAGTTATATTTCTGTTTCATATTTAGCGCAAATTATTATATTATTTTTTTTTAAGTTTTTTCTTTTAATTTTTATTTTAATTACTGAAGATACAGTTGCAATAATATGGAAGTCTTACGTTAATTATTATAATAATGGAACGTTTAAAGCTTTGAAAGTAATTATGAATGTTTTATTACTGCAGCAGGATATAATTTTTGTTATCATATTCATATTATTAATATATGCATTGTTCGTAATTGAATTTAACTATTATCAAAATCATCGCAAACATCCGGTAAGCGTAAAACACATGCATACATACATTTGCAAGCTCTCGATTTTTTAATCCTATTATCATAATGTTTACTAACTAATAAATGAAAAATATTGCGTTCCGCACAAATCCACACATAATAGCAAAAACACAGTTTCTCTGGAAAGAGCCTCGTCAATAATCATACGGAAAATTTATTGCGTTACAATTAATTGGTTTTACATTTGTAGGTAACTAATGTTTTACCTAACAAAAGTTGTAATACTCACAAAGTTATTAACGGATTGCTGTTGTTTATTCAACACCGTACTTGTGTTATTTGTTGAATTCAGAAGAAAGAAAGCTATTTGAAGAAGACAATAAACAAAACAGCTTTAAATTTAAAACAAAAAAACATAAAAAAAGAAGTTATTTAACTTAAATTTACCTGTCTGAATTTCTCAGTTTACCTTTTTATCTTTTAAAATCTTGAAAATACATAAGTAGATTCAAAATACCATTTTTTTCATGGATAATTAAATAAGCCTTGAGCCCATGCAAAAATTTTTGTTTGATTCTTATTCAAAATTTTGAGGCTTTTCCAGATATAAACCTTTTTTTTAAACCATTTTTTACAATAACTTTGTACCTGTAACATGAACATGTTTCCCGGAATATTAGTTATGAGTTGAGTGAGAGAAATGTAAAACATTTAGTCATGCGCAAATTTTCAGTCTAGTGCAGTTTTAGTGGCACTAAATTCCATAGCGTGATTCTAACGCTTATGTTATAGAATATGGACATTTGTGGTACTTTCTTTACTGCCATACTAAAGATTTTGTGTTACAAACCAAAGCATTGGTGGTGTTGCTATTAAAAGTAACCGTATCTATTTGGAAATCGAATATACGGCCAATTGTTTGAAGTGGGTTTGGTAGGTACATATTTTTGTGCTTATGCAGTGAGCTGACTCAAGAGTGATTCTGAAGAGACTATGCTTTCTAATGCCGAGGATGATGCTAAAGCAGTAACGTCAAGTTAAGTCAACACAGTAATCTAATTGCTACATAGTTTTGACGGTGTTAATTAGAAATGGTTCTCTCCCGACTAAGTAGTCGGTGATTGAAAAACAAGTTACTATATATGTATGTGATTAGTCAAGTCTGTCAAATGCTGTCAAATGTTAAATACTTTATTTGATATCTTTTATTAAAAACATTTATTACAAGCGTTACTCTGTGTTAATTTCTATCAGATTATGGGCCCAGAATTGTAGAGGCATACCTGAGTAAAAAGTTGTGGCATTGATAGTTTTTGATTTGTTGTCAACTCGGGCATCTCACACCAGTACTTAAATCTTTTATTAGCCAGAAAAGTTAATGTTTTGGCTTCATTCTGGACCTCAAAGAAATATCCTCAGAATGACGCGTTTTAATGAACCGAATAAACACAAAAAGATGCACCCAAATCAACATTTGAGACGTGCTTAACATTATTTTTATATAGCAATCAAAAGTAAGGCTGTTGTATTACTTTATTTATAATTTACTTGTAGCACACGTACAATACACGGCGAATTGTATCGATACTACATTGCACCTCATTTTTCAGTAATTCCGCTGGCACATTAATTAAAAAGTCACAATAACTTTGTCCATTTAAGCGTGGCGGTTACATTAATTAAAAAGTCACAATAACTTTGTCCATTTAAGCGTGGCGGTTAAAAGAGATCCATTAACAAACTGACTACTTATGTCTCCTCAGATCATAAACACGTGCAGATGGAACGAAGGTTTTGCATTTAGCATTTATAGGAATTATAAAAATTAGACACGCTATTCTCAATGAAATATATTGTTGAATAGTAAGATATTCCGTACATCAGCATTGTGGACATATTGCTGGAGTGACTACTAACAAAAGTAGTTACGCTCTCGCAGACAGGAGGCACATTTGCAGATAAGAGATTTTGTTCTTTGTGGTACAACCTCCACTCTTCCAAGTCACCTTTTTCGTCCCTTGACATAAAAAAATTGCCAAGAAAAGAAATCGAACAGTTTTTTTGGGAAAAGGAAAGGTCTTTCTCGAAATTACAAAATTTTACTGTTGTTCCAGGTTGTTCTAATTCAGTTTCAGCCCTGCACATTTCATGGACCGAATAAAAAAACATATGACGTGTGTCAAGTTAGTTCCTCTTTTTCAAATTTGAAAATTTTATCCCGAGTTGTTTTATATTTATTCTATATTGTTCAAAACTTTCTAGTTTCTATCTTTTTGGTAGTAAGTGAGAAAAACTAAGTTCCACCTTTTTGAAAATCTAAATTTTAAACGTTATTCTATGTTGTTCTAGTTATGTTCTATACTATACTACAAAATTCTTCCAAACTACTTCCAAATTAAACATTTTATCCATATTGTATTTACTTTCCCAAGCAGTATTTACCCATTTACAATATTACTGATGGTAACACATACGAACAAAAAATAAGATCTACAGAGTTTAATTTAAGTTGAAGCAAGGTGAGCACTATATTCAGACTAGTGCTGCCGATAAAATTAGAATTTTCTAATTTCGAAGTTCTCTAAATTCGAAATATAGAATGTTTGTTACAAAGGTATTCGAATTTCAAATTCGAAACCGAATTTCGAATTTCATGTTCGAAATCGAATTTCAATACAATACAATAGCCTTTAGAATTCTGAAACTAATCCGGCAACAGATACACCATCAACAACTTTTACGGATAAAATTTTGCCATAATCCTTAAATAGGAACATATCAGAATTTGAAATGTACAAACAAGAAATGGAAATCTTGAAGAAGCAAATACTTTTGAATGGTGGAAATCAAATGCCAGGAAGTATCCTACCTTATCAAATGCAGGGTGCGTATAATATGGTATAACGTACTGCACCAAATGGGGTTATGTAGAAAAAATTGACATTTGTCAAACCGTTTCTAGATTGGAGATTTGGTGGGATTAAATTACGATAAATATCCATTTCATGTGTGTTTCATTTGTTTTAAGGGGCTGGTGTTTGTCTGAGATAGCCATTTTGAATTGTTTTAAAAGGAAACCTATTTTGAATTTAGTGTTATTTGACAGGTAATTTATTTAGAAACACAGTACGTCATATCATAAGCTGATGTAAATAACAAAGAAGATTAAAAAATATAACAAATACATCAAGTGAATAAACTGCTCTAAAGCAATAAATAATTGAAAATCGAGTTATTTACTTGATTTCTATAGAATCAAGTGTATTTATACTATCTGTCAAGATTAAACGGTAGTAATAATTTCTTTTATAAGTAAGGAGTTAATTTAAACAAAAATGAATTTGTCCGAGATTGAGGGCATTAAACTATTAATCACTGTTGGATTTTCTGATCGTAGGATTCCGAAGCTTGTTACGCATTTAACGACAGTCACCCAAACAGACCTCCAATCAACAGATCTACAGAACTACGTACAGTGCAAACAATTTAATGAACTAAAAAGTGTAAAAAATCGTCCTACTTTTGTAAGACCGTAACAGCAAACGGATGACGTTTCATTACAAGTTTTATTGGATGTTTGTGAAACCTCACAAACCTCGATCAGGCATCATGATGTGTCTGACGAATCAATTCGAAAAATGTTAAAGCTGTCCAAATATCATCCGTACAAACCACATCTACGTCATGAACTCTTAGAAGACGATTTTGACGGCAAGTTGCAATTTGCAAAAATTATTACGGGAAAAGTAGAAGCTGATGAAAATTTCTAAGAAAGATTGTTTTTTCAGACGAAGCCAGGTTTATGTTAAATCGTTGTGGTGTTAGATACTGGCATCCTAATAATTCGCGTATCAATTTAGAAGCTCGCACGCAATATTCAGAAAAACTTCATGGAATTCCACTGCATTTTGGTCAGCAAGTGCGCAAAGTGTGCAAATTTATTTTTAGGCCACAATTTTCCAGCGCAATGGGGGTTCGATTAAATGGTCTCCTAGATCTTCCGACATGACGCTCATAGATTTCTTCTCCTGGGAATATTTGAAAGGTGTTATGTATCCCATACAAACTGCGGTCATAAACATTCTTCCAGTATACCTGCCGAATACACTGGGAGCTTTTGTTAATAGGCTTAAATACTGCCAAGAAGTAAATGAATAACAATTTGAGCACCTGTTGTAATATTCTATAATCAAGTAAATCGAGCTTCAATTATTTAATTAATTCCTTTACAGCAGTTTATTCACTTTTAGTCTTTGATTTTATTTGTTATCTTGGAATCAATAAGCTTATAATATGCCGTATTTTGTTTCTAAATAAATTACCTACCAAATGATACCAAATGCAACATAGCTTTAAAAAATTCAAGATGGCTGTCTCAAACAAACGCCAGTCTCTTAAATCAAATGAAACACACATTAAAACGTGGATATTCATCTATGATTTAATCCGACAAATCTCAAATCCAAATGTCAAACCGTGTCGATATAACCCCATATGGTGCAATACTTTATACGCACCCTGTGTAACTAGAGCATATCTAGCAATTTCCGCTACATCAAGATCATCAGAAATGGGTATTCTCTACGGCTGGAAATATTGTGTCAGCTGAAAGAAATTGCTTATTACCCGATCATGCCAACATGTTAGTATTCTTAAAATAAAATAAAGAACATTATTTTGAATCGACATAAAACGTTATTACATGTATGTATGTATTATATGGAATCATATATGTATCTACATATGTACATATATATATATGTATATGTATATAAACGAATTTAATAAATATATTAAATAGAAGACTTTTATTTCGTACCGTTCGTTACCGTTCGAATTTCGGATTTAAAATTCGATTTTTGAATATTCGAATTTTAGATTTAAAATTCGATTGTTGAATATTGGAATTTCGGGTAATAGGCAATTTCTTTCAGCTGACACAATATTTCCAGCCGTAGAGAATACCTTTCTGACGATCTTCATGTAGCAGGAATTGCTAGATATGTTCTAGTTACACAGGGTGTGTATAAAGTATTGCACCATATGGGGTTATATCGAAAAGGTTTGACATTTGGATTTGAGATTTGGTCGGATTAAATCATAGATGCATGTCCACGTTTTAATGTGTGTTTCATTTGATTTAAGAGACTGGCGTGTGTTTGAAACAGCCATCTTGAATTTTTTAAAGAGCAACCTATGCATTTGGTATCATTTGGCAGGTAATTTATTTAGAAACAAAATGCGACATATTATAAGCTTATTGATTCCAAGATGACAAATAAAATCAAAGACTAAAAGTGAATAAAGTGCTGTAAAGGAATCAATTAAATAATTGAATTTCGATTTACTTGATTATAGAATATTACAACAGGTGCTCAAATTGTTATTCATTTACTTCTTGGCAGTATCTAAGTCTATTAACAAAAGCTCCCAGTGCATTCGGCAGGTATACTGGAAGAATGTTTGTAACCGCAGTTTGAATAGGACACACAACACCTTGCAAATATCCTCAGGAGAAAAAATCTATGGGCGTTAGGTCTGGAGATCTAGGAAGCTATTTAATCGAACCCCCATTGCTCTGAAAAATTGTGGTCTAAGAATAAACGCACTTGCTGACCAAAATGCAGTGGAATACCATGAAGTTTTTCTGAATATTGCGTGCGAGCTGCTAAGTTGATACGCGGATTATTAGGATGCCAGTATCTAACACCACAACCATATTCTGAAATTTTCTAATTCAACAGCACTAATCCAGACTGAATCTTGATCTATAAAGCAATGCATTTGTCCTTTTCGAATTAGGAAGTCACAACATTGACCTCTTGAATACTTACCTTTTCAAAAGTTTTTCAAAAACATTTCGATAATTTTCTTGCTTATTTGAAAAAACTGTACCCTGCTATTCTACCATCAAAATTACTCACTTCCTTATAAGAATGCAGTGTGTAAGATATTATCAATGAAAAAACATGGACAGCTCTAGGAGTAAGCTTCTGTATAATTCCAGCTATACCCTTGATTTGGAAGTGAAGTATTTTGTTTTAAACAAGCTGTATCTATTAACAATTTATTAAAATTAAAGCTTCAGAGAAACACATCCTTCTCATGTAATTTTACCAAGTAGTGTAGCAATAATAATTTTCAAGCAATTCAGTGATTAGTAGTGATTAGTTCAGCGATAAACAAGATAATCTGATTTATGTATGTAACATTTCGGAAACAATTACTATAGAGTTGCTTGTAAAATCAGTTTATTTAATTAGTTTACGAATAAATAATTAGACAGTGCAACGCAATATGCATCAAGACAGTTCCAGACGTTCAACAATCTTCTCCAGTTTAGTCCGTCCCTGCCGCATTGCACTACTATAGATATTGTTCACTATTGTACACTACATACTACGATAATACTATAAACGAGAGCCATTCGAATCAGCACCACTCTTCTTCTCTTTTCGCTTCGGAAACATCTCCTACACTCCCTGAACTTTCCTGACGCGGCCGCATAAGCATATGATGCACCTAAATCTTCGCTTCCATGTTTACTCTTCGTCGTGGTCCACTGGTCGTAGTAAAACCCCCCCGCCACATTCCACTGCATAGTAGTAGCTTAGTAGTACGCGTACGGGAGTATACGCACCAGTCTCGAGTAGCAACTGTTGATATATATACATACAACACATACACAAGATATATATTTATATCTGCTTTATACGAAAGAGAAAGACTGTTATATACATACACATACAGACGCACACTTTAGCGAAATATTGCTAAGCATATCGCATTGATATTACCATACGAACTCCGGAGAATATTGTTGGATATCGCCGTGCTGCGTGTGGTATATTAGACGAAAAAAGATCATCCAGCGTGGTTCTTGTCGGCGTGTGTCAATCATTGTTATCTCTTCATACATTGTTCCCTCCTATTAGGGACTTCCTCAATTTCTTTCGTGTGTTATTTTCGTGTAAAACACATTTTACAGAGCGCGATCGAACCAAGTGATTCCAGGATATTAAATCTTTGTTTGTGCTTCATAATCTTTGTGTGTTTCGTTTCTAATAAGTTTTTGATTACGAGGACGCTCTTTCAGAAGAATAATATTGATGTACATGTAAGTTTTTTTCCAAACTTCTTGTTATTGATACCGTACATAAAGAAAAAAATCTATGACTATTTTTAGTTTTACGATATTACTGCTTACGTTATCTGGAGATAACGAAGATGTCTATGCGGAAATTATTACAGTTGTGTGTATACAATATAAGCACGTATTCATCCAATTGAAATGTAGACAATGTTATCTCATCACTTACAGTGGCATATAAAAATATGTTGCTTCTTTATTCGTACTAAAGCGAATGAAAACCACTTCTAGTGTAATTCCAAGTACTATCTATACCTAGACGTTTCCAAGTTTGCCTTTTGATAGCCGAGTAAATCGGTGTATGCGATACATGTATTTGTTTATGTAAATTAATTGTGCAACAACTTGTAATAAATACAACGGCAATCGAATGTCAGCTATGCGTAGTAGATTAATTTTCATTAATCATATTTTATACATACATAAGTGTAGGTGAATTTCACAATGACTCCGCCTAACCACACTATAAATTAATTAAATATATTTATATTATAATTATCGTTTCTATAAATACATATAGCTAAAATTCTCAAGCCCTTGTTTTCTTTTTAAAGATATAAGTTGATTGGATTCTACATTTTATTTAAAAAAAATGTTAATTTCTTCCACTGACGAAGTTGTAACGAATACCTAATAAATTATAAAGGTTCTGGAATAAATGATCTTTAATGGAATTAATAGTGTTGGAATTGACATAAAGGTGGAAAAATATGTGAACTGTGCTTATCTATGCACATAAGGTTAGAAAAATACATTTATTGTACCTATGTTTTAATAAATTAAAACAAAATGCATTATTTTGTGATTGCGTAAATATTAAAAAATATAAATTTCTTTAAAATGCTACTTCATTTAAATCGTTTCTTAATAAGGCATCGGAAACTATTCATTTTTCTATAAATAGAATCGTATTATTTTATTAAAAAACATATTATTGAAAATTTACATGTGTAAAACATACATGTTTTATCCATATATAATAGCAAACAATATTTATTTTTGCCAAAGAAACAGCTTGTGCTTACGAAATCTAGCTAAGAATTCTAGTCAGCATTCCTAATATAAAGAATAAATGCAACTATTGTAAATGAAATTATAAATCACAATATATCGCTTTACATTTCTTGCGAGTCTTTCTACCTCAAATTTACCTGCTAGGTATTTGTCTCTAATTCTTGTTTCTGCTCAATGTATAGAACGCCGTTCTAGCAAGACGGATTTCAACTTTGAAAACACAACAAGGGTCTGCTGGTGTCAAAACTAGGAAGTATCATTGGTGGAGTATATCGGCCGATTTGTTTTTAGCCACAAAGTGGCGCACTAAAAACTACACGTGCAAGAATTCTTATCATTACTATCAGTTTTTTCATCAAAGCATAAGTTAGTATCTAGCAAAGCGAAATATTTGCTGAGACATTATTGTTTGGAAATTCTTCTTGTCAAAAGCAGTAGCTGACCGCTTGTCTAGGCTGTAATTGGAATTTCGGGGACACTGAAGGATTATTTCAGTTTTATCTCTACTTATAAATCAAATTTGTCAACTATCATTTATCATATTCGCCAAATTCTCTCATAATTTGCTCATTACCATCTTATCCACTTGTTAATATTTTGTTGGTCTTCTTTCTCGTCCTCTTTCAAATCATAGTTTACCTCACTATTGCAACTCTCAAAAATTACATATTATTCTTCTATAGCATTGCTTGGCTGCTCCCAAAATTACAAAATCTGCTGCACTTTACTGGACAAGCAACATAAGTGCTCCACTTAGGTGTTAGGTCCCGTTATTCCAACAAAATTCTTATTCTTATACAATAGGCCTTCCATCCACTTTTCACGATTCATTTTCAAATATCAAAATCCTTTTTCGTACAGCCACGCACACATACTGAAACTACAAACAGACCTAACATTTACAAATACATATGTGGAAAGGTGAATATGTATGACTAATTAGCCTTTGTGCGCTAAATAGTGTTGTAGGAAGTAGATGGTGAAACAAATTGATAGGTTTGATGCGTTTTAATTATAAATACGTAGTAATATCTTGAAAACATTTCAACTTCTGAAATGATAGATTATAAAAAAATCTTTAAATTAGTTTTAATACGCATGCAGAACTTACTTACGATTGGTGCAAAACGTCTAACACAGTTAATTTTCTTGAAACTGTAAAGTTTTGTTTTATTTCGTATGCGTTATATATTGTTGTTTTACTCCTTTACAATTTCTATTTAGGTAGGAATTCGTCAACAATGATAAAAATAATTTGCGGTTGAATTTTTGCGATAAGCAAATTCCGTACAATCGGGATAAAGGTTTGTTATACTAAACATAGGAAGTATAAATATGTATAATTAAATGACTCAAGATGCTGATCATACACTAATATTACCTAGTCAAAATAAATGTAGTGTGAACAAAGAAGAACAGATAGCAAATAATAAAAACCGTAAAAAGTTTTCAGTTTACTTTGTATTGAATTCTAAGAACGTTGCTAAATATTAATATCGTTCCAGCAAAATTCTCTTGCTTTCAACCAAGGTTATCAGATTATGGAAGGAACTGTTTATGAATGTTGAAAGCGATTATTTACAGAACTGCACGTATTTTTTTTGTAAAGCATTTTTGTTCTATTGTAAAAAATATCGGATGCAATATTAACCATTTACATACATAATTGTAATGGTGTCGCATTATTAATTTTTATTTGTCGTTGGTGTAGTTGTAGTGGCATCGTCGTACTGTATCGGTTCTTTCAAGAAAACTGCTATAAATCTTGCCCGACTAGGTTCGAATATTTTCCTTGCAATCCCACATTTGCCGGCTATTTTTAAGTAGATAAATCTGAACGCAATCCCGCTGTTTAAAGCTGTTTTAAATGTGTTGTAAAGTATAACTTGCTTCCAAGTCTGTTGATGCCGGCTTCAAATCTCGGCACTTCCTTTCTGAATTTGGCACATTTCATGGCAAATGCGGCAAGGCAAAATCTTAAAATGGTCTACTGCTGAAAATGTAAATAACTTATCAGCAGCCGACGCCATCTGTAATTGACACAAGCTCATGTGATGGATGGAAATGTTCGACCTATTCAACGAACTTGTATTATGCACCTCGATTTTGTGTACATTTGCTTTAAAAAATCAGCTCCTGCAGTGCTTAAGTTTTACTAAAGGAAACACAATTAAATTTTTTTTGAGATGGTTTCGAAAGAAAATTCTAGAGATCTAAATGATTTGCTTACACTTTTGACATTTTTACATCAGTGAAGTTTCCCAATTTTTCTCTTTAAAATTCAGGTCTGAAGCAGACATTAGAGATGCTTTACATTGTATAGGATTTGTGATACCATTGTAAACATTTCCTACACTTGCACTGATTTTATACCGAACTTCATTTTGTGTTGTTTACCAGTAAAAATTGTTTTATTAGTATTACATCAGAACAGTAGTCTGCTTCCGTGACTTCATTTTTCATATTTTGTTACACGTTTTTTGTTGTCTATCTTCTGGACGCCAAAATGTCGAAATAAAATCAGTACCGGCCATACATTCATAGAGGTACTTGTTTGTCAAACTTTGAGCATAAATTTTTGCATTGAATTAGTTCGAATGACATCTTTGGGAGTTATAATTTCCGGAAATTAAGCTAAATTGTCCCAGAATTTCATAGGAATCTAGCAGATAGAGTGCTATAACTGCAAAAATTTTAAACCCTAGTTTACCAACTAAATAACTAACTTGATACCTAGTGAGATTCCCATTACATATTGTAATTTTTTGTCCACGTTTGAGCTTCATCATTGAAGTAATCTGGGTAAAAGAAGCGTCTATCTAATAGTTGCAGCGCTTGAGTAGATAGGTCCTGGTAGATATCGATTAATAATATTATTATCATCGTTAGAGTGGTCGTTGTGGTTGATAGTGGCGGACCAAATATGCGGTGATCGAATGCTAGTGGCGGCGTTGTGAACCATTTTGCCAAAATCAGTTGTTTGTCAAGTACTATTCGATGTTGGACTAGCTTAAAAGTCACTACATCCGCATTCAATTCAAATAAACAATCTGCAATTTTAAGCTTACCTATATCAATATGCTTTATGCATAGCGATGTTTTCCTACTCATGTAAACTTTACATTTATCGGACAACTGTTGGTTAATTTTGGTATTGGTTACCACCGATGAATATCAACAAAAATAGCTTACCTATATCAATATTGTCATAGATTCAACCAGTAAGGATTTAAGGACATTTGCAAGTGAGTTTATGCACAGCGATGTTTTCCTACTCATGTAAACTTTACATTTATCGGACAACTATTGGATAATTTTGGTGTTGGTTACCACCGATGAATATCAGCAAAAATAGCTTACCTATATCAATATTGTCATAGATTCAACCAGTAAGGATTTAAGGACATTTGCAAGTGACTTTATGCATAGCGATGTTTTCCTACTCATGTAAACTTTACATTTATCGGACAACTATTGGATAATTTTGGTATTGGTTACCACCGATGAATATCAGCAAAAATATATCGACATCAACCAGTTTTTCTAATTTACATATTAGCTGAATACATGCTTGATCTACATTAAAGAATTTGTTTTGAAAAATGATGTTTGCCAAGCGAACTAGGCAATTTCCTTTGTCACCCAAAATTTATACTTGATTTTTTGGTATTGAGGGGCAAATGCAGCAATCGATAGGTTGCTAAGTATAGAAAACTTCTCGATGTGATATATTGAACCCCCCACAATATTTCAATCATTAAAATTTATAAAATTCTTGCGTAGAGCATTCTGCATTAAGTTAATTTTACTGTTAATTAAAGGTATTAACTAACTAATGTATCTATATACGAACTAAACTGCTATTTGGCAATAAACATAGCATTAATAACTAGGTAATAAAATTGATGTGTATTGCGTTATATTTAGAATATTACATTTACAGATGATCTACGGAAAGAAATACTTGAATCTAATCTGAAGGTTTAACGTTTCCAGTTCAATTCGAGATAAAATGAAAACGTTCATTACAAATTACGCAACAAACTAACCGATCATAAAACGTTCAACTTTGTATACATAGTACGTAATTTCAGGACATTAATATGCAATCTCTGTCTCCTAGATGACACATGCATGTGCATTTCTGGATTTACATACCGTTTGTTCATTATTTTACTATACGGATAGGTACCTACTAATTAACAGCCACATTTCTAATGTTTCAACTTTCTAAACGTTTTCTTAACTGGATGTTACGGAGCAATCATATCATATACAATGGAAAGAGAATAGATTAAGTATTGATGTTGAAAAGACATATATAAACCGTCTTCCTGTGTAATAAATCCTTTCACTTAATTAGCGAAGATGAAAATAAATATTAAAAATGCTTGTTGTACTTAAGAAAAGTACACAGTTTAGTTCTGTGTAATCTTATTAAGTTACAGTTACGGAAGATCTAGAATAGTTATTACTATTACATAATTATTCTTTTAGGTACTTTACAAAGGTCTGGTACAGCAATTTGAACTGGATAAACAAGGATAAACACATTCTGAAACAATTATTACAATATATTGTAGATTTGAGTTTCTGCTTACACTTACGTATATCAAAGAAAATAATTAAAAACTGCCAATAAAACCTACAAATATCTAAAAGGTGTACAGTAAACCAGGTATTTTAATTGAGATGCGTGAGCAATTGCTAGACTAGGCAAACGGAATAAAAAATCATCATCACACCTTTGTAAATAGTATAACTTGAATACTTGAATAGATAGAATAGTGCTCTCTAGACTTTTTTGTAGAAAATTTTATACTCTACAAAAATTTTGTACAAGCTTGTGCTCTTGAGGTTGCGACTGCGAAAAATGCCCTGAAAACTTTACTTCCTTCGCAGACACAGCCTTAACGGCGCCAGCTATCAATAAATTTGTAAGGCTTTATTTTTGTAGAGCATGACATTTTCTACAAAAATGTCTGTGAGAACACTATTTTATCTGCTATATGTACATGTATAGTCACTACTGGGCGAACATCCATCCGACTGAAATTAATGGTACATAAACTGTTTTGTTACTGTCTACCAACTATAATATCTCACCTATATATTATATACAAAGTTATCCTAAGTAGGGAGCCAAAAAACTTATTTAAAAGAATTAAATTTCACACTTTGAACATTCGCTTTAAAGGTACACTAACTCCTCCTATTCATTCCTGTGCCATTTTTGAACGCTCATTCTCATATAAAATTAGCTATGTCTACAACAAAGTTCCTGAAAATTTTAAAGCAGTGAATTTATCTAAATTTGAAAAATAAATGAAAATCTATCTGTTGAAATTTAATTCTATGTCGTGTGTGCCATCGATTTGATGCAATTCATATGTATGTACTTGAACTACGCGTCTCTTGGAAACAGCTTCACTGTCCACTGTTGCTCTTTGATATGTTGGTAACCTTTTTGTATACATTTATTGTATATTTTTTATTTTACTCTCTGTTTGTTGTTGTCATTGCGAAATTAATTAATTTAGCTTTAGTTTCTTATTAGTTTTAGTTTTAGGATTAGGCAAACTTTTCGTTTCTGTTTGTGTTCTTTTTTTTACTCAAGGTTCAATGGAAGAGCAATTCAAATATTTTAGCAATTGAATTGAACCTTGTGATTCTCTTCACTCTATGTTTGTATATTTGTATTTTCTAGATATATTTTTTTCTTTTTTGTAAAATGAAGGAGGGAATAAATAAATAAATAAATAAATAAATAAATAAATATACAGTATGTCCCTCGATTGAGTTTACAATAAGTATAATTGCCCAAAAATTTTCGAATTGTAATTTCATATTTTGGGATTCTGCCCTGCTTGGTCTGAAAATTATTTTTAGTTTACTTTCGATATTTTAAAATCAAGTAGACGTTTAAAGCTGAGCAAACACTATTTTAGTTTCAGATAAACTACCTTTTCCGTTCACAGTACGCAAAGGTATTGCTCAGAAAAGTTGTTCAGAATGAAATGTTATGGCGTTAAGTAAATTTTGAGAACGATCGGTCTACTTTGATAAAATCCCGTATTGGTCGGTTTCCTTTTGTGTCAACTTCATTTTTAACTTCGTTTTGGGTCAAGTTTGTGCGAGCTTGACTTTAAAGAAACAAATCGGCAATTGAAGCTACAATCCTAGCTTCAGATAGGTTAATCATCACAAAAACAAAACAATATAAGCATTTTTAAATTAAATTATTAAAACAAAAAACAAGTATTACACGTTACAATCTACGTGTTACATGTTACAATTTATTCTATTAACTCTCTACTTCGTCGCTGCATATCTAACTTAATCCTTCGTTGCAGTTTCTCAACACTATTCCGGATTTCCTCAATTGGTAAAGCGGATATAGCATCTTTTATACGGTTTTTTAATATCTCGGCACCATTAGGTAAATTTTCTGCATACACTACTTGTTTTAAACGTTCCCGGTCCGGGGTTATACGGTAGAATTAGGAGTAGGATCGAATGCGTTAGAAGTGATAATGTAGTGGTCATTATACTGGTTGTCGCTTTAAATACCTCATATTCTACCTCTATTATTTCCATTTCCATTTTTATGAGTAATTTACCAAATAAATGGTTTGATAACCTTGATCTCTGATACTATGTTTGAGGTTAAGTTAAATTTTGTTCCAACGACATCTTGAATTTCCAGCGATTATCATTGTCACTATTTTATATTATTTTTTTTATTATTATTTCATTAACAAAAGAACATTATTAGGTAAGATTAATAATTGTTCAAGAGTTCTAGAAAGAAGCTATAAGAAAATTATGCCTATTTCTTGTTTGGTCCTTATTATGGGTATGGTCTTGGAGGGCATTGATATTACACTTACTGCACTATACAAGAATAATCTGTTAATGGCTAATAATGTTGCTAAATTGAGTTGAAAATGTCATCAGTAGTAATGGCACTTTTTTTATTCTAACTTTAATTCGATAACTCTGACTTAGGCAGGCGGTTTGTATGTAATTTCCTACAGTTTGGTATAGTACATGGCTGGCTTAACAAGTATAAAAAAATTAGGTTTCTTCATTAGGGTTGTTGTTATTGGTTAATTAGGTAATTAGCTGAAAACAAGTTCTACAATCTACAAAGGCATCATAGAGAAAACTGGCACATGATCTCTGATAAACGTCGACTAATTACACTGCCATATTAATTTATTAGATTTGATATTTATAGCGGGCAGATTTCGAATTCTTCCTGTTACTGTAATGTAAGAAATGAAAGCACTAATGTATGTTTTGATTCATGTTAAGCAGAAATTTATTGCTTAGGTATCTTACAAATGAAAGAATCTTATAAGAACATAGCAAAATCACAGTGTTTGTTATCAACAAGAACTTGGAAAATGCCATCGTCTTCTTAAGAAGGAGGTGCACCCTACAAAATAAATCTGGCTGAAGTGATTGCTGTGTGTATACTGCATCTTTCTTGTTATTTATAAAACTATTAGAGAAATGATTATCGACTTGAAGAGATATTTAAAAATATGAAAATATTGATTGAAATGCTAGGAGGTGAACCAAAAACGAACGAAAGTGGGCAGATTGTTGTTATATATTTTAAGTTTATATGGAACACAGAAAACCAAAATATAAACTTCGATATACAGTAGGTAGCCAATGAATTGAATGAGAAACTCTAGAAAGGCTTAATAATGGGACGCAAAATATAGTCCGTTCGAAATTTGATGAGCAAAAATTCGTGGAAGACAGCGACTTCACTTTCTTGGAATATACCTGAGTCTGGAGTAGAATAAGGGACGCATAGGCGGCGGTATAAGGGGACTAAATAGATTTTAAGTAACAATTAATACTGAAAAGTTAGAAATAATGTAGCAAAGAAAAATGTTTTGTTTAAACTAGACACTATGGAAACACTGGCAGAAGAAGAATTTGCTTTGGTTACTGTTCAAGACTGGATAAAGTGTTGCGAACATGTTATTCGAGCTGAAGACAGTTACTTACTTACAACATGAGATTCGGGTTGATGTGCTGACAGAAAATTGTATTATAACAGATTCTGATAGTGATATATCTGATGAGAATGAGTTCGAAAATTTATCAGATTAATGGATCGTGGAAGTATGCAAATAAGTAAGTATTTGTTTATCTCTTTTTTTTCATGACCTTTTATCTTTTATTACTAGGCTTTTCTGGCAAATTAATAAGCACATATAATTTGAAATAAGTTTGATTACAAAAAGTCTTTCTGAGTATTCACCAAAATATCGCGGAAAAAAGGGTACGCCACTGCTTCGACATATATAGTCGAGATAGAGCCTTTCGACGGCTTTATTCCAAGAAATGACATAGCGGTCTTCAAGGAATTTTTGCTTAACAAATTTCGTGCAGACTATACCATCTGGTAGTCTTAAATGTTCATCCATTGCTAACTCAAGTACTGACGAAAGTTTCTAATTCACTGGCCACCTACTGTAATATGTTTTTGTTAAAGGCAGACAAACAAAATATTTAGGTGACGATGAGGAATTTGGCACCTACAATCTACCAATCTCTTCAGAATTTCTAAAAATGCGTTTTTTTCCAATTCTGTGGGTGTTGTGTTCCAATTGGAATTGCTTCCTTTTTTTCTCTACTACTTTCATGATGTTCTTGTATTAAATGTAAAAACTTGGCGCTATAATAATTCTAAATTGAGAATTTACAATTTATATATTCATATGTATGTATATTTTTTACAGGCACTCTCGAAATTACGAGTTATCCTGCAAAATTAATTTTTTTCAATATTTCGTGTCATATTTGACACTTCTGCGTTTTTCTATATATAATTTTCGTGTTTCTGTTTTTGTTTATTATTGTAACTCAATATGTATTACATTTATAGGACCGTTCCATAAAATCGGTAAATTTGGATTAGTATTGAACCGAAAGCAACACTCGAGTGAAATAAAAATTATGCTGGGCATGTGAATTGTTGCACATATATCAAGTGAGTGTACAATGCATTGCATAATAACTCATTAGCGAAATTGTCGCCTGGCACGAAGAAGAGAAGAGCTATACATGCTCTCTGCCACGCGATGGTTGTAATCATAGTTGTAATATAGTTCGGCTGTGGGATTCTATTTTCGCCGAGAACAGCAAAGTGTAACCACATACACATTTACAAGGGAGGGCAAAATACACTGGCGTGCATAAATACGTGAGGTCATTGGCGCCAACGAGCATGTGTATTTATAAATACTCTACATGTGTGTATTTAAGGCTTAAACGTTCCGTGGCTTAGAGAAAAATAGATTTTGCGTCGATCTTAATCCGAGACGATAGACGAAACAGTTCCGTCGCGTGGGTTATAAATTTACAACTAAATTAGTTCATAGTTTACACTGAGTAAATTAACACAATTCTTTAGAAATCAAGTTTTTATTTCGATTTACAAACTTCGGTCAAACGAAATTGAGTAAAGCGGTGTATTGGATGTTTCGTATTTGTGTAAATATGTAAATACTTCTTCGATATGTGGTTGATTGGAAGAAAAATAAATGTTATCATTTTGATTTCACAGACACACTGTAAAATATTTGAGAACATTGCAGGGTGATATGCAACTATTAATACAGTCGGATAACCAGAGCTGCATACGTTAGCACTAGTCTTAAAACTTATCTACTCTTGGTGAGTAATATACTGTAAAGTGTAAATATTTCAGTTTTTATGTTGTCACACCCTGTAGCACTTTCCGTGAACATTATAGAGAAAACAATTCACAATGGGCAAATGATTATTAAATTAAATGATTAATATACTATAATAAGATTGTTTTGTATATGGCTCGTCTAGTTTTTTTTATAAAATCATAGGATTATTGCAATGATTGTCAACGGGTTTTTTTATTCTTACACTCTGATAGGTGTACGTTATGGACTTCTTCATTGTAATTCTGAAAATATTTTCAATAAATGGCTATCACCTCAGGTTTCTGAGATATGTTTTTTTTATACATATACATATGTCTTAAATGTACTATATGTCTAAAGATATTTTTTATTAGTAAGTTAAAAGAAACTACCAAGTTATTATCGTGCTAACGGGCATGTCTGAATAGGATTTAACATGTTTGGGCTTCATTTGTACGTCATAGTCGTTAAACCACTCCCTTTTTTCTCTACAGACACGTTATTCGACTCAAATTGACTCAATGCATGGTAGTAACATTAGTTAAAGGTTTTTTGAATTCGCAATGTCCCATAAGCGTGTAAACAATCCTAACAGTTTATGTTATGTATGTGAAGAATTCACGGTTCAACAGCATAGACGAAATATTACACCTTTAATAGAAAAATCGTATAACCTTTATTTTAAATTATAAAATACAAATCAAGACAAGTTATGGCCCTCACAATGTCTGTGCACGATGTGCTGTCACTTTGAGGAGCTGGGTAAAAGGTGAGAGCATAGCTATGCCATTTGGTAAGCCTATGATTTGGCGAGAACAAAAGTATCATTCGACAGATTGCTACTTTTGTTGTACAAAGACCTTCGGGTTTTCCAGTAAAAATAAGGATAAAATTACCCATCCTAATTTACCTTCTGCCACTCGTCCAGTTCCTGATTCGGAAGCTTTGCCAGTACTAAGTCCTACGGATGTTTCCAACCAAGAACATGTTGAAACCGAGATAGAAGAAAACATTTCAGACACAGATGAAGAGTATTTGCCATCTGAAGAGGACACGCCTCATTTAATAAATCAATTGGAAATAAATGATCTAGTTCGAGATCTCAATTTATCAAAAACGCAGGCAGAAATATTAGGATCAAGACTGCAAGGATGGAAGTTGTTAGCTCCGGGTACGCGTATTTCTGTATATCGAGATAGCCAGAAAGAACTGTCGCAGTATTTTTCAACTGAAGAAGGTCTTTCATTTTGCAATAACTTTGACGATTTAATGCGAGAATTAGGTTACAAACACCAACCGGAAGAAAGGCGTCTTTTTATAGATGCTTCTAAATTAAGTTTTAAAACTGTCCTTCTACCTATAGGAAGCATCTACCCCTCCATTCCTGTTGGTCATGCCGTGCACATGAAGGAAACATATGATAATATGACACGTCTCCTTGATAAAAACAATTACAAAACCTATAAATGGTACACCAGTGCTGATCTCAAAGTAGTTGCAATTCTACTTGGTCTACAACTTGGATTCACAAAATATTGCTGTTTCCTTTGTGAATGGGATAGTCGAGCGAGAAATTTGCAATATACTGTTAAGTAATGGCCAACCAGAATACAATATATTCCTGGAGAAAAGAACGGAGTCCACAATTCACTGGTGGAGCCTCATAAAATACTTTTACCGCCATTACACATAAAATTAGGTGTGATGAAGAATTTCATCAAAGCATTGGATAACTGAAACAAAAATTTCCTAATATATCTGAGGAAAAACTTAAAGAGGGGATTCTTAGAGAACCTCAGATTAAACTATTACAACAGGATCGAGAATTTGACGTCCTCTTGAGCGGTTTAGAACGGACTGCTTGGGATGCATTTAAAAGTGTGACAAAGAATTCCTTAGGAAATAAAAATTCTGAAGATTACGAGCAAATTGTTAGTGAACTTCTTAGAAGTTACTATGCATTTGGCTCTAATATGACTCTTAAAATACATTTCTTGCATTCGCATCTGAACTTCTTTCCCCTGAATCTTGGCGATGTTGACGAGCATGGGGAAAGGTTTCGTCAGGATGTTTCCACTATTGAAAAATGCTATTAGAGCTAGTGGAATAGCGAGATGCTTGCTGACTACAGTTGGACTTTAATTTCGGAATGTTCTTCATCCCAATATAAAAGAAAAGTGAAAAGAAAGGCTTTCTAAATACGTCCCAGAATAGCATATCCTTAGTTAGTGTTAGTATTGTATGATCAATATGAATTTCTTTTGTTTATAATACGTGATAGAAGAAATTTGTTTTTATAATAATTATTAGTAGGGCCGTGCAAAGTTTAAGTATGAGTCACAAACTGCAAGGCCGTCACATCTATTCCATTGAAGTAACAAACTAAGTAGATAGCGAGGTAAATAAGTGAAATAATTATACAGTGTTTTTCGATAATTACAAATGCCGATATATTCTTCAAAATAAATGTACTTATGTATATAGGTATGTATGTCCAAATACTGAACAAAAAACAAGTATAAGTAAACATGTTTTTTAAAGAAAAAGTCTTTGTTCAATTGTTTTCACCAATGTTCTTATGTATGTATATACATAGATTTATCGATAGTGAATTCTGCATTACACAGATTTAAAGTTTGAAACCAGTAGTTATCGTAATATTAATTAAAATTTATTGCAAAATAGTAAAATACGTTAGCGTTTAGTGAACGAACTATCTACTCAATATATAATGTCAGTGGTGCGAAGTATGATTCATACTTAAACTTACTGGAGTTAAGGGCACTTGCTGATCATCTGATTGAAGCCTTGTGTTCTTAGAGACCATCCCAAAAAGAAAGACTAAACTGTCAGTGTTGATTCCTTCCATTTCAACGCTCAAGCTGAAAATTTTACTTTAGTTATTACATAAATGTTGTTACTAAAGTGATATTTAGCAAACTTTAACCCAAAAAGTAGCGTACACCAATCTTAGTTGCAACTCAAGTACAATTTTCAGTTAGCAGTATCTTATTTTCTACTGCCCCTATAAACCACTATTACACGTTCAGTCAACTTTCAATAAAATTTCCAAAGAAAAGTATTACATGTATACATAATGAGTAGGGTAGTTATCGCCGTTTTATCAGTTTTCTTTCAATAACTTGTCGAAGTGTCATGAACTCGACGGACTTTACGAGTACACGGAAAAATTTCATTAAAATGCATCCACTGGCATGCAGATTTCACTGGATGATTTATATTAATGAGCTGAATGAATCATGTGTTATGGCTACTGCACAAAGCCTAACGTAACGACCGACTACGTGTTTTCGTAGTAATCGAGGCAACAAACTTTATTTGCTCTACACTTCATCCGGCTGCAGTTAATATGTTCCTTGTATAATGGGTTAATTTGTAGTATTTTCAACACTATGTAATTGACTTCTTGAATTTTCATTAGAAAGTTTAAGAATTTCTGCAAGATATCTACTTGCGGAGTAATGTATGAACATATTTATTTATGTACCTACTAGAATAATTTTTGCCTTCAACCAGCGATTTTTTAAGATACTTGATTTACTGTTGTGCTTGGATTGTGTTATTTATAAATTGTATTGTAGGTATATAGAAATATACACCAATTGTTGTCCGCTTTATTCAGACAAGAAGTGGCTTACAAAGTCAAAATACATTTCACGAGAAAAATTATGCATTATAAGTCAAATTATTAGAATTATTCGTATTTATTCATGGTTATTGCAAGTTTTACTGAATTGCACATCTATCACATTTAACGCATTTAAATTTTTTGTTATTACATTTTGTTGTACAAGTACCTACATCTTTTATATCCTTGACCTGTACCAACGCAATCTAAACGCACTAATGTTCTTATATTGGTTTCATCACAAGGTACATGTACTACCTTAAGCCTTCTGAATTTCGTAATTGTCAAAGAATTTCTTTCTAACCAATTTTCCACAATTCCATCTTTGGTTCCAACTCTAAATTTGTCATCATTTTCAGTCATAACTACCCCAATAATATTGGCTGGATCACCTCTTGCTCTATCAAATTCGCTTACACCTTGAAAAAGTAGACAAGTATTGTTGACCTACATATTATGTATGCTCTATTTTTACCTATTATTACGTCATCCCCAATAGCCAATGGACCTAATATCTTGCTTGATCGAGAGATCATTCTAGTAGCCTGCTTCAAAATATTTTCACTTACTATTTGTCTGAATTTTACTGCTGAATGTTCGCTATCATTTTGTTCTTCCTCTATCCCGTTAACCACGGTTACTACACTTTCAAATGTTTGAGAATTATCCCTGTCATTGGCAATCTTCCATTAAACGACTCTTCCGTATTGATAGCGCGTGTTATTTCTGTATTTTCCTCACTAGAGTGTTCAATAAACTAATTCATTAATATTTCTGTCTCTTCAGCGATTTTCAACAAGTTATTGTCTTCCAAATTTGTGTCTTCACTTATTTCATTTAATTCACTCTTTTCAACGTTCGTTTCAGTTGGTTGGTTCAGCAGTTCGTTCATGTTTCCTGCCCATATCTAATTAGAAATTGTTTCTAAGAACTCTTGCGGTATGTGAGATGTTAAACCCAATTTGGGTACCTTTCCAAACATTTCTTTATAAAGTTGCATTTTTATTGCTTCATGATACGTGTTGTTGTTTCCCCACCGTACAAATCCTAAGCCACAGGACTAAGATGAAGTATTATTGTCCTGCATCGAAGCAATTAAAGAATCTTTGACGGCAGAGTTGCTCCTCTCGAGTCTACCTTGACTTTGAGGATGTCTTGGTCTCCCACTGACGAGCACTCAGTTCAGCCAAAGAGAACCTAATTCTCTTATGATATTAGTAGTAAATTCTCTACCATTATCAGATTGCGGAATATGGGGGGCACCAAAGTCCAAAAAAAACTGTAAGTGGTCCTCGAGCAACTTCAATGTTCTTTGATGGTAATGGTCTTAACAACTATATTTAGTGAGATGATCCTTGTAGTGAAGAATAAAATTGAGTGGTCCATCTGGAAAGCTTTGGAAATCCACAAGATCAACTTGTCCTCGCTCATTAAGATTTTTAAAAGGTATTGGTCTTAGAACAATTCCCGCGCTGCTCCTCTTCTTGGACTTCTCTGTACAGCGCTCATACTGTTCAATGAATTGTTTAATGAGAAACAACAAGATATTTGCATAATGTTCTGCCACTCTTTTCTACGTCTTTTTTTCGCCCTTGTGACCTCATGCTGTATGTAAATGTCGAATAATACTAAATGCATTTTTTTTAGTTGCCATAATTTTATCATCTTTTATTCTCCCTACTTTTGTAATACCATCAAAGTTACCAACTTGAAGCAGCTTATATGGTAATACTGCCGGTTCTTAATAGTGTCATTGTTCTTACTCTGACTTATCGCTTTCAAAATATTTATCACCTTCTCGTCAAATAGTTCAGTTCATAATTGACCCCTTTTCTTATTTTCTTCCATTTTAATAAGTAATTATATCAGAAACAATCTTGCACATGATTATAAATATAAACTGAGTGAAACCATAACCTCAAGGGTTTCAGTCTTTCGTGTTTCGTGTAACAGGCAATTTTACTATAGCCTAATTCATATAATAGGTGCAAATCTGCTTAATACATGCAATAGGCATGGCGGTTGCTTATTTTGTAAAATAGACAAAATATTGCCGATTACGCGAATTCGGCAATCGCATGTATTCGGCGTAACATACAAAACTAACTACTACTACTAATTTACACTAAATACATATAATGTTTTGACTTGATTTGATTGAACAATGGGTCAGTGTCGGGTCTTTACATCATCATATGTATTTATACATTCTCTCTCTCTGATATTTATATACAGAAATCAAAAGTAAGACTGTTACATTTTATTTATAACTTATGTACTTATGTATCATATTTGACTTTGATTTGATTTGATTAAACACTGGGCACGAGTCAAGCGCTTACTATCACCCGCTTAAAACCGCGGTATAATACAATAATTATTCCGTGCCTAGTGAATTTCTTCACATAAACAGGCTAGTCCCTTTCACTAGGTTCAATAGCCTGTGTGGTAAATCAATTTCCGGTAGACATGTTAGTAGGTTCATTGGTACCAGCAATAACAGTCTCCGTTATTCCATTGCAGCGTATTCAAATACAACGTGGTAGGTGGTCTTCTCCTCCTCATTGCGTAGTCTGCAAATAGGTTCAGCTTTAGCGATGCTAATTCCATGCATTAGACAGCTGCGTACCGTTAGTAGAGTCGTCACTGTTCTAAGCTGTACTCGGTTCAGAGCCAGCACATCTGCTGTCAAATGCTGCGATGGTCGCTCCATCATCCTTTGCTGTGTAATTGCCCTTCCACTATAACCCACTCAGCCCTTGCACTACGTATTGCAGTCTTAGTTAGTGCCAGATGCGGTTCTGGTCCAGAGAATATTGTTGCAGAGCCTTTTCTTGCTAACTTGTGTGCTAATTCATTGGTTCGTATACGCTTATGCATCGACGCCCACACCAAAGTAACTTGATGTTTCGCCAACATATTTAGGTTCTCCAGCCAGTCCTAAGCTAGTTTTGAGGTTATCTGATAGGATGCTAATGTTTTTAGGGAGGCCTAAGTATTCGATAGCATATGAATCCGATGACCCTTAGGTTGTTTTCCCCATGCCCTTCGGTCAGATATCCCTACTGCTAGCATTTCCATTTGATGTACGCTGGTATATTGCTGTAATATCATATATTCTTCATGAGTCAAGGATTTGCCACATATACATATACGTACCTGCTCCAGAATCTGTCGTTTGCTTTGATCCGTCTGCGTACCAGATCTGGATTTGATTCCAGGTTTTTGTTTTACTCTCCACTTATCCCAATCTAGGATGACCTTGAGAGGTTTGTCGAAGGAGAGCTCGTTGAGAGAGAAAGAGAGTCTTTGTGCCAATATAAGAGATAGGGTTTGTGATCTCGTCGGTAGTCTGTCATGCCCCGAAGTTGGGTTCTCTAATTTTTACCATATTTCAGTTTATGTGCCCCATTCTTGCCCCCACTCCCTTATCTCAATATCCAAGGATGACAGGTTTAGCATGATTACTAACTTAATTGGTGTTCCTATAATGTAAATATTGTCCAAGGCTCGTGACTAAAATCAAATTCGAATAAAGCCAACCGTTGATTGTTGCATATTCTGTATATTATACAATCCTTATCAGTAATAATACTGGTTGCTGCACACGGTCAATCAAGCAATATCTTCAATATTTTATAATACTTGGGTCTCCTATATGTTAGTATTTAACATAAATCGTAGTTGAATCCGTTATTATGGTGATAATTTAGCATTAGCTCGCTTTGCAATAACAATTAATCTTATATTGCTGATACTTTTTCCCACATGTGGATCACTTTCAAAACTTTTAATATGGTGCTCAGCACTTCTTGAAAGTAGTAGATGCTTTTGATAACTATTGGCTCAAAGACTTGTTAAATAACATGTCAAAAATCACTTTCTCGAGTTCAGATTTGTATTTGATGTTTGACTATCTATGCAGACAGCTATTTGCTGAAGATTTCAGATTCATGTGAAGCATCTCAATTCTATGTTAAAGTCTATTTTTGATAACATAACCACGTTTAAGGAAACTTTGAGTGTTTCATTTGGAGAGGTTGCTGTGAAATCACTCATCGCTACTTATACTTGGTTAAAAACTCATCAATCATTTAACATCGACCTTTCAATTTAATATATCTTTTTTAGTTCAGCTGGTCTGTCAGATTTCTGTTCTGGTCAATAACATATTTTATTATTAGATACATACAGGGTGTTCTCTGAGGTAACCGACAAAATTATATCATGTGTTTTAGTGGTGATTCTTATCAAAAAAGTTCATACACACAATAGGTCAATTCCTTTTCCTTTTCGAGATATCGACAAAAATAGAAATGTGTTTACGTTAACGCTGTTTGTATATGAGATAACATTTTACATGCAGAAAAGAAATAAACGATTACTGCAGTGGTGTTAGTTTGTATGTATTTTATGTAAATTGAAATTTGTTGGTTAGCAAGTTACTGTGCATTGACATTTGTTCATAAGTGCAAAACTAATATTTAAATACAGGGTTATTACAAAAGATATAGACACTTTCAATAGCCTCTAAAAAATCAGACTGGTGTATTTGAATATAGTAAGTGATATAGGTTTATAGGGAATTTCTTAAAGTTTATGTTGGTACAACTGTTAGGTTGGTACTGCTGTTACAACAACTAAGAACGACCAGTCTAGCAAAATGGCCGCTACTAAAGTAGAGAAAGCTTATTGTATTCTTGAATTAGCCAAAACAAACTCTGTTACTGTTGTGCAGCGTCATTCGTCATCGTTTTTGTACAAGATGGAGCTCCGCCTCACTGGCACTTACGGGTCAGAGAATATCTGGATGAACATCTTCCTAGACGATGGATCGGCCGTGCAAGTGAGGAAAACGTTGTGCTTAAGCCGTGGCCACCTCGTAGTCCAGATTTAACGTTCTGCGACAATTTCTTATGGGGTTATGTAAAAGACAAAGTTTTCATACCACCGCTTCCTGTTGATATCGACGAACTTAAACAACGTATCAGAAATGCTCTTGCTACAGTTGACCGTCACATGCTTAATAGCGTGTGGCAAGAATTCGACTACCGTGTTGAAATCTGTCGTGTTACCAATGGTGCACACATTGAACATTTGTAAAAATTTTAAATAAAAACTTAATAAATTCTTTATAATCATGTAAGTAATAATCTTAACTTTTCAAAAATAAATTTTCTATAAGCTATCCAAACTGTCTATTTCTTTTGTAATAACCCTGTACATAGTAACCATGCCTAAAACATATACCAACGGGGAATACGCTGATATGGTGTTTGCGTATGGATTTTGTAATGGAACCGAACGTGCTGCAGCAGAAGAAAACCGTCGACGCTTTCCAACTCGTTTAGTGCCTCATCATACGACATTTTCTAAGGTCTTTCAGTATTGGAGAGAGACGGGATCTTCTTCCAACCCAGCAAGCTAACATTGTCCTAATAAAGTTGGGAATAACCTCTCCACAAGTACACGCAGAATTTGTCAAGTGACCGGTCCGCGTCGTACTCAGGTTTGGCGAATTTTACAACTCATTGGCCCTGATCCTTACCATCTTTAAGGGACTCGGCCAATTGCGTACAATTTCACCAACGGTTGCAATTGGTAAACATTACTGCTTTTATCGATGTCATTCCTGGAACACATGAGATGTCATCCCTGAAACACCTGATATAATTTTATATGCTTCCTGAGGGAACAACCTGTATATGAGCTTATTTATATGTATAAATCAAAGATCTGTTCGTATTCTTTTATCTCAAAGATATTAATTTATCTGTGATTGTTGGTGTTGTTCTCATATCCTCTTGATAAAATTGATTTCTAATGGAAAATAAATTGTATGATGCAATCTGTTTGGTGTGTAGCCAAAAGTTTCGGTCCTACTCAAATACAATTAAGCGAAATAAATCTCGCAAAAACATAACACGTAAACACCAGCTGAACAGCCGGTATTATATAGTATTAATTATGTCATGCCCTTTCTGATAACGTCCACTCGTAAAAATGAATATATGTATGTAGACTATCATGAAATATACGTAGCTTTTTCATTCATTTCTATGGTTAATAACAGCACTGGTATTAGTTATCAGTTTTCCTTGGTTTGAATGGACATAGATAAAATGCTGATTTTTTGTCGCCTGGTGTATCATATCTATTGTTTTCAGAGATACTTATATAATTTACTAAATTTGATTTCATATAGAAATTTTTTTTTATTGACGGATTTGGTTATATTTTATTATTTTATTTATATTTCATTATTTTTTTTATAGCTATTTGTAGGTATTTTGCAATCGAGAATGATTTGTTGCCAAGTGATCTTTACAAATTTGTGAACGAGCGACACTTTACATATAATTTATTAAATGTTATACAAAGTGAGTCTCCACAAATTAGGATTGTTTACAATTTAAGGTTTCTACTTTAACGTGTTATTTAATATTGTCATACGACTTTGTGTAGTCATAATCATAATCTAAATTATAATCAGAGCTCCATAAAATATAATAAATAAATGTTTTTTTTCTCATTTAGGTAAAATGAAAAGCAAATTATATTATAATTTGTTCTAGGTAGGTTTTTCTGCATTTGCATGAAACAAAACTCGTGATGACTTACTTTTATACTAACCAATGAAGTTCAAGCAACTTATCGTTAAATCCAGCTAGTAATTGTTTAAGACTGTAGCGTGCTTTTTCAAATAATTCATATTGTTATATTTATGTATGAGGGTAAAAACGAAAGGTTTAAATCAACACTATTTTTTAGTTTAAATAAGTAACATGTTTCTATTTTTTGTTTATACATAATACATTGTACATACATAAATTCTATTTTATAAATCCGTAATGGTAACATGTGTTGTATTAATAGTTTTGTATTAATAGTACATACTGTCATCATCTAGTCTAGGTGAGATTGTGATAGATTATGATTATGATTATTTTATTTGCATACACTATTGCTACAGAAAACTTCATTTTTCATATGGTTCGTGCCCAATAAAGTATAGAATTTAAGTTTTTACAATAACAATACAATAATTGTTGATGCTACCGTTTAAAGGTATGTAAAGAATTTGGGCGTATTCGTAAATTAGTACACTAATACAATTGTCAACTTCTACTCTGTGTAATAAATTTGTTTGTTTTGTTTTATGTTGTGTACTTCGTAGTATAGCTATTTCTTGCAACCGTTTAAGCACCAAAATATCGTTAACATTATGAATATTTCTTTCTGCCCAGATCAGACACGTATCAAATGCTTTACAGGCTTCCGAATGTGATGGAATAATAACTGGAGTTTCTGTAACCACGTTGTCCTCCTCACTGCTAATTTGTTCAAAATCATTGTCTTGTGTATCAGCTTGTAGATCTTCATTCCAATCCAAAACTTCTGTAGCAGTGTAATTTACCTGAAATGCAGTTTTGGAGATGGCCTTTTTTTACATGAATGCAAAAACATGAAGTGACTTACATTTGGAGCTATCATATTCAACATTCCAAGTGTCTGTTGAACAACACTGTTTATATCACGTGGGTGATATCTTTCTCTTAAGATACTTAATGGAATGTCATCTTCATCTGGCTCATCAAACTCCAAAACAGGTTTCCAACATTTGACAATGGTTTCCATTGACACTTTTTCCCAGGCGTTCAGTAAATTCAATATAGCATCTTTTAAAGTGAAATTTTTTATGAGGCCCTTGACATCATCTGAATCATTTCTTATTATTGTTGATAAAAGAGAACTTCTATAATGTAACTTGGTAAGTCTGATTACGTTTTGATCCATTGGTTGAAGCAATGGCGTTACATTGGGAGGGAAAAACAGTGTTATTATTTTTCCATCGTCACTTTTTAATTGATCTTCTGATGGATGAGAAGAGGCATTATCAATAAGAAGAATTGCACTCGCTACTAAAATAGGAGTATAAATCTACAATATGTAACTGGTTCATCTTATTGAGTTGGCTGCTGTTCACCTTATAGAATACTGTGTATAAAAATTTATTTGTTCACCTTACCGAACTGTTCTTCTTATGGGGTGTTCACTTTATCGCGACTCTACTGTATTAAGCTTTCCCGATTTTTGGATGTTATTTGCGGTTACTTTGCCCAAAAATCTACGAAATAAAATATCTAGTCAAATTCTAGGGCAGACCGGGCCTAAATGCCTCTTTTTTTTTCAAGCATTTAAATGAGTTGTAAATTTTGAAAATTAGGCAAATAATCCTGCATCATGAATTATCGTGTTAGTGTTGCGTAATGGTGATTGACGCAAGTAAAACGTTTTTAGTCGTTTAGCCCCTAAGGGGCTAAATTAATAATACGTTGGGGCTGAATGAATAATGTAAATTTAGTGAACTACTATGCTAATTTTCAAATTTTTTTAATAGATACAGGAAAGGTATGTATTTAACAAAAAAATAACTTTTTATTCTATTATAGCTTGATTTTTTTTAACAAGACAACGTAATATTTCATTAGACTCTCATTTTGTTTGGTCGACCACGCTTCGCTGTTGTTGTTTTCTCCGATTCTATTCTTTCGATTTCTTTACTATTTTGGGTGGTAATATGTACTTCGTTCAGTAACGTCATTCCAGAAAGTGGGATCAGTCTGTATAGGAGTGCTTCTACGTTTTCTTCCATTACTACGTTTATGCTTTCTGGATGCGCGTTAGAAAATGCGAATTAATAAGTACGGATCGAAAACTTAATCTGTTTATGCTTTTCTCGTAATGCGCAATATAAATGATACGCATCGAAATATTTCGAATTAGCCGGGGTTTACAAGGGTTATTGCCAATCGTTTAAGTTTGTAACACAAATTCTATGATGTAACCATAACCTTAATTGTACTGTTGTATGTTGTTGTATGTCGTACACATATTGCCATCATAAATGCACTGTGCGCATACAATTGTCAGATATGTAATATGCCAACACAACACAACCTATTTTTCACATGTGATATGTCGTTCGTTTACAATCTGTTGGTAACCTGCTTTAACACACTTTGAATTCGAATTAAACGTTTATACAACCAAACCGCTATTCTTAAACCACCCTTGAAATCAGGATTTCGTCAATTCGCATTTCGTGCTATAATGCGCATCGAGAGGTGTTTATGCTACAGGACTTAAAACCGAATTATAGTCGTAATGCGTATTCAATACGCATTTAAGGAAAGCATAAACTCAGTACATGATTGCTGGATTTACGTGAAGGAGCTTTCGGGAATGAATCGATGGATTCTAAAATTTCATTCAAATCACAGCTGCTACTTTGAACATTGGGATCAGCACGATTAGTAACGTGAGACGGCATAAAATCATTTTATTCAGTTAGCCCCACCTTTGAAGATCTTTGAAAATATACAAGCGATGTCATGTGACTCATCATACTTCAGGCAGGTTCTCCTTTCACATGAACACAGCCGTTGGCACACAACATTTATAGTAAATCAATACCGCAAAATTGTCGTAATCATTACCACATGTTATAGTATTTAATGAATACTCCAAAAATATAGTAAAAAATATTCTCGGAATTGTCGTTATCTCATGATGAATTGAAGGAGATCAAAAGATTAATTATATTACTTGCACTTTGGTTGTTCATAGTAATAATAATGAATTATATCCTGGCAATGCCTCTTCATAGGAAAAATATTTAATACTATTCAAAAAATATACGATGCATTGTTTAGTTTGTTTTGTTTTCGTCGATTTTTTGGAATGTAGTACCTATATATCTCTCTCCGATAAAAAATGTAAACGTGGGCGTTCCCCAGGGAAGCGTTTTGGGGCCTCTTCTATTTCTCATTTTTGTGAATGATCTGCCGGATAAATTCGACAGTTTGGAGTGCAACGTGTTTAGCTACGCAGATGACACCAGTATAATCGTTACTGGAACTAGGCTAACTGAAATTGTCTCCAATGCATCGAAGTGTATGGACATAGCGCAGGACTGGCTTAAATCGAACGAATTTATTTTAAACACTAATAAAACTAAGTGCGTGCTATTTAAGACGAACAGATATTATCGCAATCCAACAGTGATTAAATTTGGTACAAGTGACGGGAGTGTTGTAGATCAAGTAATGTTTCTAGGCTCTAGCTTGGATGAAACACTGACTTTCAAAGATCATGTTCAATATGTAAACAAAAAACTAAGCAGTGTGTGTTACGGAATAAGAGTTCTGGTTGAAAAAGCTGACACCAATGTGATAAAAACAGTTTATTATGCGAACTTTTATTCTGTCATGCAGTATGCAATAATATTGTGGGGTAATTCAGTAGACTCTCATCAAACTTTTATTTTACAAAAAAAAGTGATACGCATTATGTTCAAAATGAGGACTAGTGAAACATGTCGTGGTATTTTTAAAGCAAATGGTTTATTAACCTTTTACGGGCTGTATATATATCGCTGTTTAGTATTTCTATATAATAATAAACACTATTTTCAGACACACTTTAATGTTAATGTTAGTAACATGGACACAAGAGTGAAACAATTTAGTTACCCAATACACAGACTTACAAAGTTAGAATCAGGAGCTTTGTATTCCTGCATGAGGTTATTTAATAGCTTACCTTTAGATATTAAGAAATGTTTCTCTAGTAAGACCTTTAAAAGCAGGGTTTTCAAGTTCCTCATCGACCTTGAACCCTATTCTGTAAATGAATATTATACATAAGATCTGTCATTTTTTTATCTTTTTTCTTGCAAACATGTAACTATATAGATAAGACAATTTTTTCTTGTGTAATTGACGTTTTCAAACTTTTTTTATGTTTAACACATTTTTCTGTTTGAAATAAATTCCTATTATTATTATTATTATTATTATTATTATTATTATCACCTTAAGGAGCAGTATTCGTTGTTCTCAAGATTCATTCCAAATCTTTTTAATTACAAATTAAGTTTTCATGTGTCTGTATTGTCAACGAATTTGTTATTTTATAATGTCTTGCTTCGCACATTTCAGGGCGGATATGTGTATAACTGTTATTTACATGTAGTAGAAACTTATACGTTTTCACAACAATTTACTGATTTTACGGCACTGAAGACTATAAATCTTCCATAGTCAACATTACTCGTAGCTCAATTATGATATTTTAGTTTCTGTATCACATTTGATTTTCACTTTTTTTTTAAAGGAAATTGTTTTTTATAGGGTCTGTTTTTTAGTGTTTGTCTGTTTTTATTTTCTCTTTATTTCTATTTAAAGACAAACGTTTATATGATTTGTACTAGAAACTTTAACTAAATATATCTTGCTCCTGTTCAACATCTTAAAGTATATATATTTTTTAGTTATGTAGGCAAGGACTTTTTGCATTTAACTATTATATAATAGTAAAGAAGAAAGCCAAAACTGTTAATAATCTGGCACACAGAATACATACCACATGGAAAATAACACATTTTTACTTCGCCATCCAATTACTTTGTGTAGGCTGTAAAGGATATGAGTTGTAGTTAGGACTGACAATATACAAAGTATACTTCCACATACTTGCAAATGGTTCAGTGTTTCTAAAACAATATAATACCAACAAAGTGTTTTCAGTAGATTTAGCTTAAAAAATTGCAAAACGATATTTATATCTTTTTAAACCATATAAGACATACGTAATCATCGTGTCGTTTTAAAAAATGTTTTAATACATACATATAAAGAAATATTGCACTGTACGTCTAAAGTTTACGTAATGTAAGACTCTTTAATTAATTGTGTAACATTCGCGTTTTTGACATATCTTATATCGAAACTTCTGTTTGTGAAGTGCTGTAATGCTGAGCGATTAAATTCTATCTTCACGGTATACGCAACTAAAATATAAATAAAAAATATTGCCAATTATTGTAGCAAATAAGCTTAAAATTTGATAACGTTAACAAACATGTAACACATTTATTAATAACTAAATAGGAGTAACATTTAAAGTAAACAAAAATATGACTGTGGTGTCACATTCGAATGCTTCACCGTTGATTAAAATAAATTAAAACTACAGCACGAATTCCTGGTATCACTTATCTCTTAGTAAAACGTAAGATTAATTCATATTGACAAAACAGATGCGAACACATTCTATAAATAAACTAATTAACGTAAAGATACTTATTAGTTATCGAAGTGAAATGTACATTGTACATACATAAACATAAGTAAGTAAGTAACGTGATCTTACGAAATAGTAATCGATAAACCTTAGATACTTGTTGATAAACAAACATGCGTACGCTTAGATACTACAGTTATTTACGCTTGAAAACACGTTTTCCTGAAATGAGATAGGCAGACAGAGCGGTTTTCTGAGATTATCACCTACTTTAATAATATCAATATGAATTCAATGAGAAAGGCAGAAAGTATTAAAATTGGTCTCAGTTATCTACAGATTAAAACTAATCCAAGATAAAGTCTTATTTCGAACTTTTGAGTTCATAAAGTTAATTATTTTTCGTTTTGTGGATATTATAAAAATGGTTAACACTTGCATTATCGTTTACTCTGTACTATTGTCCTAATAAGTACCTACATAACATATTCCATCGCATTGAAGGGGGTAACATTCAATATGATTCTGAAATTAAATTACTAAATACAAGTAAGTAATGTTAGTAATACAAAACATTTATTGCAAACTATTTCTGTTGTGCAAGTAACAAACACCCTTTATTTATACTTCGCTTGAGCACTCTGTTACTTGTTTTAACTGTAACCACTCTCAAGAGATAGTCTTACCCTGGATGCACTTTGGTGATTCTTCCAAGGATCCATCTAAGCGGTGGAACTTTGTCGTCCTTTAAAACTACCAAGTCACACACCACCACATTTGAGTTGGTCTGTTTCACATTCCACTCGTAACGTTCTTGGAGTATTGTCACATATTCGAAGTGACGGAAGATTCGGTTTGCTTTATCACATGTCATTGGTTGATTCTTAGTAAGTCTAAAAAAATGCTGTTTGCAAAGTTTTATTGACGATTCCCATACACTTAATTAATTTTTGTTTGTCTGACACATTGATTCCAGAATTCTACATCTGCTACTTAGAAATCTTGTTAGTTGATCTAGTGATGGTGGTTTGTAATTTTTTAGTTATTTTTCCCATTCTCTTCGTGTGCTTTAAACTAACTTCCGAACTGGAATATTCATTAACATTCTATTCATCAGTTGATATATTGAGAAATTTTAATACTCCTATGTGTTTCAAAATGCCGTCTAATAACTCTCTTGTGGCATTTGGTACAGGTAAATCTAAAATAGCTTTAATATGAGAATTAATTATTAATCCTATCGAATGGTATCTTTTTTGTAGATATTTGTACGCCACTGTATAATTGGGTGACATTAATTTTATAGTCTGTTTTTTATTAAGTGGAGTAAATTGTATAATCCACATCACATTAGGTAAATTAACCTGCCTAAATTTAAACGATGAATTACAATGAAATCAAGTAATTATTTACACTTCCATATTTTATTTAATTTAAATATACAACACATTTATAAAAAATAAGTGCACAATAATTTTAATATGTATTTTGGTATTTCCATTACATGTACATACATATTTGTAGTACATCAAATACATATATTAAGATAAAATTTGTATTTCAGAAATTTAAAATTGATGTTACATAGTATTATAAATTACAATAGAAAGAAGCACTAGCTGGTCCATCAAACTACAATAATTATATTGTATTTTAAATACATAATTCTATAGTTCTTCAACAGAATCACTATCACTGTCCGTATCACCATCGCTTGTGTCATTATTGATTAAGCCATCTAACTTACATATTTTTTCTTCTTCTTCAATCACATGTTCTACACATTTTGTCCACGTTTCTGGGGTTACACTTCTAATAGCCGTTTATAAAAGGTGTTTCGCTTCAACTAATTTGAAGCTTTTATTTTTTGCAGCTACAAAGCTGTAGCTAAAGTTACTCCACCCAACCTGACTCCATCAATATTAATATTTGAATATATTTTGAGATGTTTTAGATTTCGTTCCAGTGTAGACAACTAATTATTTGTTGTTTTACTAAGGTTTAAGTCGAAAAGCAGACTTTCCTGCAACATGGGCCTAAACCTATGATCGGCTAATCTTGTATTTACATTATTCGTAGCTTACAATGTTATTCAATGAGCCTGGTAGATATCAAGAAGTTTCGCAAGCCAGCTGCCTTATACGTACCAAATTGAATTAGAAAGAGTATTACCGTTCTTTCCCGAAATTTTCTGTTGATGTATAATGTATAATTGGTATTAATCTTATGTGAGTCACCTAAAACGGGTGCACAGTATTGGATGTATACTGGCATTCAATCTTTGAGAATCTGATAATATCCAATTCCTTGATATTGTCGGGCTGGGAAATCCGACGTCCAACTGTGTCTCCATTAATCGAACAGATAAATTTTTACAGTACTAAATAATAAAGATATATTAAAGATTAAGTTACTGTTGGGGTTACATGTAATCATAAAATGTTGCTAACACTGATCCGACACAAATAGGCTGCGTATACCTTTTCAAAGTTTTGTCGAATTAAATAATCTAAAAATATATAAGTACGACATTATACTTTGCTGAACACCTGTCAGTTTTAATATACATACATACGGAGAGAAAAGTTGCAGATTTCAATTGTATACATCGTACGGCTTTGTTCTATTGAAACACACTGGTAGGTAACGGACTAGTAAAAAAAGTTAAAACCATATAACTGTGACCAACGACACTTGCTATATAGTAAAGTTGTTACTTGGAAAACTCATTTCAGTTGATAATAGAAATAATTGCTCTTGTCGTCTGAGTCACGAGAATTAATATGTATGTGCGATTGTACACACATTCACATAAACTTAACGCAGAACATAATAGGCGCGTGCTGTTTAACGTCATTGTAATTGAGGAAAGCAACTGAATATTTAATTTGTGCCAAGTATATGTGACCTTTGCACATACATTTATAACCGTGGTTATGTAGTATAATAGTATACATATACAAGTATGTAAATAACTGTAGAAATTAAAATTATTAAAATGGATATTTTTTAAGAATAAACCATACAAATATGTTGTATGTGTACATACGACAATGCATGGCATATTGAGTGACTATAACTGAGTAATTGTTCAAGGTTGAGTGATTGAACTTGGGTGTATAAAGTAAAGAATTACATCTTTCTTCTTACTATGTATATACATACGATAGCAAGATACCATTAATGATGTGTGATAAAATTGATAATTGTTGTAATAACCATAGAAATGACATAGATACCACGGCTTTGTTCTTTTCTAGCGTTAAAAACGTCTTCTATAGATGCTAATATCTAGTGCTGAAGACTGGTGCTTCTTGAGATAGCATCTTAACTTAACTAGTCTTACTATTGCCTTACTTGCATTGATACTTAGTCCTTCTCTAATGCACTATTCACTGATGTCTATTTAATGTCATCTTGCATTAGGTTAGTGAGAACCGCCCCTTGTTTGCCTCTGATCGTTGGAAACTTGATATTCTAAAATGTGTATTAATACCAAAAAAGAGTGATTAAATTAGGTAGTATGAAAATGTAAAAGCAAATCCTTTGATACAAAAAAACGGTTTCAACAAATCTTAAGAGCAGGTAGTTAGATTGCTGCAAGATACCAAAGATTTACAAAATAAACAAATAAATCACAGAAAATGAAGGAAAGCATGTATATAAACAAACGCGTTGTTTGCAATTTCTTATAGATTTACAATAATTTATCTTCTAGACATAAACTAAACAGAACCAAGAGCATTTGCAAACATATTTTTTCTATCCAAATTGATTATAAATTATTCATCCTATAGTGTATATCTAAATTTAAAAACACAATATTTATATTCTGTATGTAATAATAATTTATTTTATCGCGCCTATACTGTCTTCATGGTTTATTTATCTCTTTTTACTACTCAAGTAATTTATTTTCATTTTTTTTTAAAAGAAACAGTTCCTTGTATACATCTGTTATCGTCCACATGTTCACGAATTCGCTTAATAAATAAATACTTCAGTTGTATCGTTTACAGCTGTTAACTGTTGTTTCCTGGGTTATCAACATTGCACTGGCTCGTATTTTGTTGCGTTCGCGAATTGATAAACTATAATATCGATTTACACTCTCAGGATAGTAATATTGTAAAAGGTCAAACGAATTGAGCCTTTGTTATGGATTTCGTATACTTTTATCAATTTTAATGCTCATTGAGAATGATGTATTATTTTGTTCCGTAAGACTGCACACTGACAAATAACTCGCTAACTCATTTTAAGTATAGGGCGCGGTAAAATGTGGGCTCGAAAGTTAGCATTTTTATCAGTAAAGAAAATTGTAGCAATTGCTTTGACGTGAATGGCTTTGTTGTTCTTGTGTACTTGAACTGAGTTAATCTTGCTGTTTTATACATATGTGTTTCATATTTCTAAACTATAAATACACTGTATGTTTGTAAAATAATGAGTTATCCTGAAAACCACCGATGGACTCAAATCAAGATTCATTCATAAAAGATTCAATTATGTAACATAAATTATGTAAATCGTATAAAAGGTTTTACTGTCCGATTCTATCATTTATTATTATGTATTATTATCATTTTATGTAAACTGTTTATTATCCTGTGTGTGTAAGTGTTGTAATTATTTATTTTCATGGGGGTACATTGGATTTTGTCTGCAAAAGCAAATTAATAATGATTTATTTCTATTTTTTTCTTCTATTATTATAACTGTTGACCGCAGGTAAAGCAGTACCTACATATGTATATACGTTCGCATCTTGCAGTTTACTTGTAAGGGCATAAGAGCACTCACACACTGACTAGTCTCTCTCATCAATACAGTGTGTCTACTGATTAGTCTATGAAGATAAAGGAGGTTAAAGCTAATGGCATGGAAACCTAAATTTCAAAAAATGAATATTTTATGTCCACGCAGTAACGAGAAAATAATATTTTTCAATCTCAGTCCGGCCCTGTTGTTCGAGGGCAACGCATAAATGAATGGACAACACAGGCAGAACGTTGAGTGATTCATAGGCATTCCTTGTCTTATGTGTACATTATGGCAAGTTTTACAAATACTGAGTACATGGACATAATTTTAATCTACGGAGAAACAGGATAAAATCTTTTACTGCAGCCGTATTACGTACAGAAAATCCAACATCTATCAGACAGTGACTTTCCTCGACGGGTTACCTGTTGTCAATGGTTTCGTCAACCAGAAACTCGTCTTCCAAATATTCGATCCGTGATCCTGTTTACCGATGACCTACTGCTTCACAAAAAAGGGTGTGCTGAATTACCATAATATTTATCAATGGGGCGATAAAAATCCAGAAGAGTTCATCCCAACATAGGACATCAATAAATGTATGGGTCGGAATATTGGACGATCATTTATTTGTCTGCAAAATACGTTACTCGATTACTAGGATGACATACCACTACATGTATGACGGCAAATGTAGGTCATGCACGGTGGGGCACCTCCACATGTTGCCCGACTTGTATGGGAACTTTTGCACATTGGATAGGCCGAGAAGGAACAATTCTGTGGCCAGTACGAAGTCCCGATTTGAATCTGTTGGACTGTTTCCTGTGAGGATATATGAAAAACTTGGTTTATGATCGTCGACGGGAAATTTTAGACGTCGACACTTTTCGAGACTGTGTTGTCACAACGGCCCAGCTTATGATAAGTTTTGCCGTCGCACAGAAGCCTGCATCCGCAGCTCCTAGTAGTAATAATAATAATAATAATAATAATTCATGCCTTAGCATCCCCCAACAGCTTGCGCCAATTACAGGGGGCATCGGCTGGCCATGAGTTATTATTACGCCTGCGGCTGTAGACCGACTTAAGATGTTATCTTTCCGCATTTGCCGTGGAATTTGGGAAACTACAGAAAACCAAATTCAATTGCGGACATTACTACTCTAAGTTCTTGTCCTGCTTCTCATCAAGCTTCTTCAAGACTACCACGAATTACATATTTGAAAAGAAAAAAACTATTAACTACGAACCCGATCTCAAATAGTAAATTATTAATTACCACATCATGAGGTAATAATATGTCGTTGTACTTTAATATTGAACATTTCTGTAATGAAAACAAAAAACAAAAACACCGAATTCCTACGAAAAAAAAAACAGGTTGAGATGAATAAAATTTATAGTAAATGTGTGACCTTGTTATAAATAGAATATTTCTGTAAAGACCACTTCTGCAATTCATAGAGCAGCAAAGCTGCTTCGTAAACGAATCCATTCGTAGAGTACAATAAACATTTATTTACATATCATTCAAGTTGATAAAAAATATCTCTTTATGTCTATTAGAAATTTTTGCAGCGTCCTTTTTTTTGTACACACGTGTCAGCCCCGGATTCAACAGAATTTATTTAATAAAATTTGGTAATTCTTAAAGGAAAAATTATTTTAATATATGATCGACATTTTTTTGGATTTACCGCTCTTGTGATATTAGTTTTATACTGTTGATTTTTCCGACACTCACCATAGACAAACACTTACCTACTAGAAAAATATTACCTAACAATCTAGCTAGACACTTGCAACATGATTTTCATCGTGATTCTTTTCGTTAAATTATGTTTGTCATGGTGTGTGACGACGTATTTAAGACGAGTACTATCACATAAAATAGACAAATATTACAGTGCCATAACTACACTGTACTTTAAGATATTGATATGATTATCACTGAAATTTGTGAAGGATCAAGTTGAGCAACACTGCACTGTAACGTTTAAGAATTAGTGAAGTGGAGAAGAAGGATATACACTGATCGGCAGAAACTGCACAGCATATGGAAAAACATGTTTATCTTTGAATTTAGTTTTTTTTTCATGTTACCAAACTTAACTAACGCTCATGGCATCAGCCAAATATCTAATTGTATACAAGACGGGTCAAAAGCATGATATTATGCTAAAACTAAAGTAGCTCACTACGTAGAAACTACGGAAAATTATACGCGTAGTACATACATATTTTATTAGACTTCAATATTACAAATTGTAAAAATCAAAGTAGAAGCGTCTACATGACAAATAACTGAATTAAATAAATGCCTTTGGGAAATTTAGTTTTGCTGTCAACATGAGAAATGCGGAAGAGTTGTGGTTAAAAGAAAAAATAGAAATACCTCTCGCGAAAGAGCAATTATTTCTAATAATGCACAGCAGAAATATACACAAATCCACGTATTAACAATTGGGAACAAATTTAAGAAGAGTGGTTCGGTGAAAATATGTAAATATAAGCAACCTCATCGAAACTGTGTGATTACTAAAGAAAATAGTTTCCATTAGATGTAATTATTTGGTTTTATTTGAAAAAGAAACAAAATCTGCAACAAAAATAATTCTCATTTTCAGATTCTCTTTCTCAAAGGTATAACGTCTTTGCAACTAATTAATTTGATGTAGTATTTATACATATATGTTTTCCCAAAAAGGATACACAGATTACATAATGCGTACTATAAAAAACAGATTAAATCTCATTTTTCATACTTTTCATACTTGGTGGTCTACATATAGTGTTTAGTACATTTCTTAACAAAAGAATCTTCCAACTCTAAACACTGAGATACCTTTCGTTTAGCACAATTTCATGTTTTTGATCCTCCTTCATATAGAATTAGATTTCCGGCAGATGTGACGAGTGTTATTTTAGTTTGAAGACAAGCAGAGGTAATTTGCAAAAAGAAAACTAAAGTCAAAGAAAAAAAAACGTTTTCATATTCTGCGCACTTTCTGCCGGTGAATGTGTACAGAAGGGCAAAAGGCAACAACGTGAGATTTTAGAAACTTTCTGAAGCACCTCATGGAGTGTTCAGCATCATTATATGTAAAGATATTTACGCGGAAATACCCGGAAACTTTGCAGATAGCTCTCTGTTACTAATCAACCTGTTACAAGATGCGATATCCATCGCTTTCATTGTGAATCGCAATCCTGCCTTAATTTTCTCGTTCCTCGTAATTTAGTCGCATAATACAAATATGTAGAATTAATTTAACATTATTACAGTAATTGTTTGCACTACATTCTATAATACGTTTGCTTTGTTACTTGCGACTGCGTCATAGTAGTATAATTACTACTATGAACTACGAAGCGGTTAAAATCCAGAAGCATTCATAGTTTATAGGCTCTGACGGTAGAAGCCTTCGATATTTAATATTAATATTTAATTTATTATTGTAGATGTCGATTTGTATGTGAGAATAGCTATAAGCTTAATACCTAATAAATTGCTAGTATACTCAGAGACATTAGAAGTGTTACACCCAGAAGAAATCATTTGTTTAACTTGATTTTTTGACAATGTCATAGTTTTACATCAGAAATGAAACGATAACATTTACAAGACATTTTATTACCATGTAACACGAAAAAAAATTAATAATGTGCTTGGCGATCCCGTAGCTGAGTACCTACACTCCTGTACACGTCTAGGCATCGACAAAACGAGATGGTCGATATTTGTTTGCGGCACCTCGTTCCAAGCAACTTGAACTTCGCTGATTAACTGCGCCAAAGTTTGTGGAGGATCGTCCAAAGTGGACAGCCTCCTCCCTATGACATCACACATATATTCGATTGGTTTTAAATACGGGGAACGGGGAGGCCAGGGCTAAACATTATCGCCTGCCTCTTGGAGAAAGCCTATAGTTCGACGGGCAATATAGGGACGTGCATTGTCTTGCTGAAACCGTTAGTCAGCAATTTGACACGTAGCAAAACGGTCTCGTAAAGCTAGTTGTCTGAGCCCCTATTTACCATTTGGTCTTCTTCTTAAACAATTGACATTCTTATCATAGCATGCTTTAAATATAGTCATTTTGATGACATTAAAAAATCAAGTTGAATAAATTCCCAGTAAACAAAATTCAAATATGGCGCAATTATTTTTAGTAACTTTAACATAAACGTATAAAAAGGACTATCCATCTAGATACATTTGTTGGTAATTTCATGCTTTAACGTTGAAGTTACTAAAAATAATTGCGCCATATTTGAATTTTGTTTTCTGGGTTACTCCTTTTGAGTGTAACACTTCTAATGTTACTGAGTATATACTTATTTATCCAGCGATTTGTCGGCATTGTGCAGCAATGATTAAGAAAGGTTATTCTGATTTACTAATTCGTTAGTTAGAAGTATGACATAGCTTTTCAAAGCAAATATGTGCTTTCTATATGTAGCTAATGTAACTAAAAATCCGTTTCTTTCCGTAAAACAGTTTACTTTCACTAATTAATAGTTTAAAATATCAAGTTAAACTGTAAGTACTTAACCCCCTTCATTGTTTACAAAAGCAAACAGCATACCATATCACATATTTTCGTAATTTTCATAATATATATTTTTATTTACAAAGTCAACCACATATACATCGAGGTTGAAATTAATTAACAATTGCTTTATATCCATTGTTATACTTTTTGTGTAATAAATTAAATAGGCGTTTATTCTTAGAGGTGAGTAATGCGTCGAGTTAACCGCAAAACGCAGTAACTTTTATAAACTAGCATTAAACATGGAACGGAGATGTTTTCCTAGAATCGTCTGGAGAGTCTGTTGTTCTCCTCACTCAACGACTATCTTTAAACCAGCGTTCAACATACGCCCGAGTGCGTACATACGTATGTATGTGTAGTGTAGAGACGTGTATTTGGATTTTGCTGAAAAACTTGTCCATTCTAGTTTGCCCATTTACAGACGACTATTGCAGATTTTACACACTGTCAAAACAAAATACAATACGTATACCTAAACTTGCGCTGAATATACCCTATCGTGTGGAAGTTTGATTCCATTTATTTTAGATTTATATTAATTTAGGAACGAACAAAATTTCATCAGCTTTTGATGGTAAACGTAACGATCGCTACTTTTGAGAGTAGTATAAACTTTCATGGCATCATAGCTACTTCTTTTAAAATTTAAAAAATAAATTACATACTTATATTATTATAACGAATTTTTCTTTACTAAATCTGCATTGAAAAGATGACTAGAAAGATGAAGTGGTTTGACAAATGTTAATAAAAATTTCTAAAATTTTTGCTGTAAACAAATTTATCTAATTGGCTTTAAAACAAAACTATGTGCACAAACATATAGATAGTGGTGTATATATTGCGCATGCACAAGGCGTGAATAAGTGGCGTCTAGAAAGAAACAATAGACCTAAGGTGTAGGTAAGTTACTAATTACATTTCATACACGCACAGTACTTGATATTTTATGCGCCATTTAATGACATCTTTGAGAAGGTATAATTATCAAAAGTTGACGGTTGCTGCATGGTTCTCGTTATACTCTTTGGGTGATGGCCGTGTATGTACCCGTCTAAACATATTCAACCTTAAATGATTTGTGATTATATACGTACGTATACGTATATGGTGGAAGGAATACATTAAAGATGATATATGGACAATAATTACTGTGGAATTGGAAATAATTTAATTAAATGCTAACATGGACTTTAATGGTTTTAAAATAAGTAATACAGAGTTTAGGTAGTAAATATAAGTTTTAAAATAATCATTTATTATGAACGAAACATTATGTCTATATAAGGGTGTCAGTCCATCTGCAGGTCGACTTTTCTATTGTCAATTGTATTATGCTTATACTGAAGTAGAAAATTGAAGTGGTTAGGATCGTACTTTGTTCTGTTAATGGAGCGGTATTGCTTCAACATGTACAACTTGTATACAGAAACAAATAAAAACATCACATCTCTATAACAATAATTTAGATAAGCAGTACATTATTTGTATCTAATCAATTTAAGATGGATTTTAAGACGACCAATTTTAATCATATTACATACAGCATTTTGTCGAGAGGCACCGACAACCCAGATCTTCTGCATGTAAAGTTCAAGAATGCTTATACCAAAAGTGATTGGTTTAGCTTGTTATGAAAAACAAACTGCATCGAATTTAAATGTAACTGTGCATTGTTTCAATATCATTTATGTATGCATAACTTGTTCCATTCTATGATCCTATACTACACTACTTTACAACAATTACATCTACATTGAATTGAATAAAATAATATTAATAACATTTGAGGAATTAACTTGAATTTATACATAATTACTATCATTGCGGAAAACATTCGTCATAATTACGCCAATTAAACACAGTTGTTTCACGTTGCAACTTTTATTATTGTTATCGTTGCTGTTACGGCTGTAACTCTATCTCTCTCGCTCGGTTTTTTTCGTAGTCCACAGTGAAGTTTAACCTTGGAGCTGGCAAAATCTACATACGCTCATGCGGTAGCCGTAAGTAATATGTATGTATTTATTTATATGTATGTGTACTTTGTATGTACTAAAATTCATTAGCGGAACGACTGTTAATTATTTGAGTATGCTAATTGTCACATTCTTGGTATTGTTATGTTGAATGACACGCATAAAATATAAGACAAAAATGTCCTGCGGTTTTTCAATTGATCTCCCCAGACTGTCGCGGTGGATGACGACGTGATTATTTGTATTTCAATTGTTACAGGCAATGGATGCGTTAAAGGAGTGTAATGTGTACGGCGATTGCTTAATAATTTTTTCGTATTGTTCTCGTGTGGGCAAGAATATGCAATTAAAATTACACGTTACGCTTTTGTAAATCTAGATATAGTAGCACTATATTTGATAGTAACTGATTGAATTTAACGATCTGCTATCCCTACAATACTAGGAGGTAAAATTACTATTAACATTATACATATGTACTATCACCGCCAAAAGTAGCGAATCAAACTGCAATAAAAGGCGTCTATTATAGGTTTTCGGTCCTGAATCGTTTATTCAGGTAAAATAACTGGGCAATTGTACCAAACCGTATACCTGCAGGCTAAGGGGCAGCGAGCATTTAAATGAATTTAAAGATACAATACATAATACATACATAATACATAATAATACATAGGGACTTTTCAGAAGTGCAACAGATGCGGTTGCTTAACTGAATCAGTTTATGATTAGAAACTATAAGACTTCATATGAAATTAGTAAACGTTTAAATATACAAAATGATATATCTGAGTTATATTTTTTTTATTATCGAAAAATATACTATTTGTATGGAGTTGCTTAACTTTTGTCCGCTACTGTACATATATTACAATATTTTTCTGTTGAAGTACTTACTTACTTTTCCATATACATATACCTACTACCTAAATATGTAATACATAAACTTGGTTCGTGGTCTTTACTTTGATAGTACCCTCAATTGGAAATGTCACTGTGCTCATGTTATTGGTAAATTAAATTCCTTATGCTAGCTGTTTCTTGGACTCAGGCAGACGTTAGCAGTCCCTCAGCTGGTTTGCATTTACCATTCCTATGTTGGGTCTCGTATTAGATATGGATAACTCTTTAGGGTAATTCTACCCTGGCTAGTGATGTTCTGCTAGCCCAAAAGAGAGTGGTTAGAGCTATTCTTGGAATCCCTCCTACCACTTCCTGTCGGAATATTTTTTCAAATCTGAAGATAAACGTTATATAATGTCTTTATATACGAATCATCACTATATATATTTAAAAATAAGTTTAATTTAAATTGTGATATTCATTCTTATGAAACTCGCAATAAGGATAGTTTTAGGGCCCTATATTGTAGGTTAAGAGTTACCCAGAATTCTCTAAATTATTTAGGGCTTAAAATTTTTAATGCTTTGGCTGTGTCAATTAAGAATTTACAACAAATATTGCATTTTAAAAGGGACTTAAGAGATTTTTTACAAACTAATGTGTTCCATAATTTATATCAGTTTCTTTCTTTTATTTAATTCATAGTAACTTCTGTATTTTGAGATAAATTGTAAGTTTAAGTTTAGGTTTGTTTTTGACTTCTTTCATACAATTACTGTAATTGTCTCTGAAATAAATTGTATTATTATTATTATTATTATTAAACTAACTGAGTAATATAATGTGTTCATTTGAAAAGTTCATCTAGTTTGTGTTGACATTGTGATAGAAAAAGTCGTAGTAGTAAATGAGTATGTTTTCTTTTACATAAACATTTACATAAATTCTACGTCGATTCTTGTTTAAACAAACTACTTCTCAGTTTTAAATATAGGTTTTAAAATGGCAGTCACTTTAGAATACAAGATTTTTTTAGTTCAAGCTGAGAATTTCAAGTTGAGTTCCCACATTTTGCAATAGATTGTATGCAATTTAAGAAAACATTGGATATAACTCGAAAACTGTTTTCTAAAGCTGGTAGTTTGTCAAGAATATGAAGCAGTGAACCAATTAAAAACCATACACCTCAAGTTGTCAATCGTGTTGAAGAAATATGGAGAATGAACCACAAACATCTCTTCGGCACCTGAGCCAACAAATTAACATTTCTGTTGGTACAACTCCCTAATTAGTTTATCCATACCATGTGACTACAGTACAAAAGTGATTAGAAATTGATTACCCACGTAGACACAAATAGCGGTATGTGAATAATAATAATAAGGGACAGGGTAGCCAATAAAAAAATAGTAAATGCCCCAGTCCGTTGTATATCAAAAATATGAAATACGTACAACGTGTCACTAATTTATTTGCATTTATTGTAGCATACTTAATTGTTGTATTTGTGACATGA
>SMLS01069405.1:0-23937 GCA_004785975.1 Popillia japonica
ATATATATATATATATATGTAAATGTGTGAGAAAGGAATAGAAACAATAAACCGAATTAATTGAATCTGCTTAAGAGGACAGTTTTGCAAAGATCTTTCCTTCCACAGTAAGTTAGCTACAATTTAAGTTACAATTGGTGGTGAGTATATTGTTTGGATTTGGTATGCTTGGGTAAGCTTTCCAACGGACACGTTCCAATGTATCCGGCCTATCAAACCTGTTCGTTCTCTGGAGCATTTAACGTGTAACCTATGCTAACAACACAATTTACACTTGACTGATACTGATCGTCAATTTCGAATCTAGCTTTCCCGTTCAGTGTTCTGTTATGATTTATAACTAATCGACTGCCATGTCTTTCATATTTGTAGCAAAGTTCCTCTCTCTGAGCTTACAATTCTAGTTGAAATAGTTAGGACCATCTTTAGCGAAACTAATAAAGGTAGGTACATAATTACATTAACATTTTGGCCATTGAATTATTTTATTCTACTGTGAACAATAGTCAAATTGTAGATTCAAGATCAGATAAAACAAAAAGCTTTCAGTATTATGGCAATAGGTTAGAAATATTCTACACTGCTTGTAGGTCCGCAACGAAACATAAGGAAAGGGAAGCTTTACGATCAAACGAGCGACAGAAGAATCTTACCTATCATTACGCAAATGGTTTCGGTAGTATAAAGGATCATTATGTCAAGGGAATGCCTTCCTAACCAGATAAAGGTCGGAAAGGATGTCCAACAACTGCGAAGCTCATTAATAATCCGATGTCTCTTTTTTGCTTAAAACTTACCGAATCTAAAGTAAGTTTCCGTTTCCTCTCAACCCGGTTTCCGTCTTTGTTGCGCTATAAATTCAATAAGTAACAGTTAAATTCTAATAAAATATTTAGAATTTTATCTGCAACTTGAATAAAAATTTTACGTTTCCTAATGCTAGAATATTTATAGGTTTTCAATTCTGGTTAAAGCAGGTCTGATATGTTAGCCTTTGCATGATACAAATAGGTAGAAGCACCGTCGGCTTGGTTTGTTACAGTGTTTACGGGTACTTACTAAGTTGTTTCGATGCTCTTATGCGCCGCTGCAAAATGCAGTAATAAAGTTGTAAAAGTTTTATAGGACACGTTGACTACTTGACGACGTTGAAGTTGAAGAGTTTGAATGGAGAGTCTGTGCGCAAAAAACGGAAAAGCTATCGGGGGTGGGTGCTTAACGGGCAGAGCTAATTGAATAAACGGAACGACGATCCCTAGAGCGCTTTACTTCACCCGATGACGAAGATTCAAGGGTACTCTGTGCAATTTATTTAAGTAAACAGTTAAGGGCGTGACGATATATGCGGGAGCGAGTTGCCTTTTTATGTTTATCGAATGATGTTAGTTTACTTACAATTAGTATAAATCTAACAAGTATGTGCCTCTCTTTCTGAAGATATTCGATCTCAATGTATTGATTTAGAGTAAGAGGGAAGTGAGAGAGGGAGTACTCAAACTAAAACAGTCACTAAACAATTTTTCATTCTGCTGGCATGAGTTTTGCTACAGTTGCTCTGTAGAGGCATTCAAATAGACAACAATTCGATAGCTCTAGTGGTAAGACCGATTAGGTAGTGCAATTGAGAGCTTATTTGGACCGAAACCGAACGCTGTAATTCGTTGCAGTAGTCGACTGAGTTACCTCCAATAAGTATTTTTGGTGCTGATTCTAGAGTTCTTGACCAACTAGTTGAAAACTAAATATTTCTCTAATAGAATTGGCTTCAGCAGCATTTAGAACGTAGCTGTACACGTTTCTTCCTTTTGGGGCTGCTTGTTGCAATGACTTCTCCGCTACTATTTTGTTTGACAGTTGCGTTGCAAATTTACGCAGCTTTCAACTTCTTAAAGAAGAACTCTAGATCAACTAACGGCTTTATTTAGTTTTATTATCGCCTTGATAATGACAGCATTGCTGTCGAAACGCGTTGGCATTTATCCAAGTGTTTGGTGTCCTGTGGGTGATAGTGATCTAGAGTTCTACTTTGGCACCAAGAGATCCAGTGAATATTTGTTCTTAAAGAAGTATGAAACCGTAATGCCACGTTTACCAGCTTCTCTTCAATTAAAATTATTTCTTATGTTTCTTCTAGCTAGAAATCTTGAAAGCCATTTCTTTTCCTTTATGTTAGATATTTTGAACCGCTCGATTTAGTTATACCAGAGTAGTTGGCCAGTTGATCAATAGCCTAAATTACCTAAACTGAGTTTGTCTTGCTACAAGACCCTACAATACTAGGTATGTATAAATAGTGCCCATTGACCAGTTAAGGTTGCACCAAACAATTTCAGCTTGTTACTCCTCGTAAAAACGGCTTTACCAAGTCTTCCCTTACTTGGATGACTGACATACCAATAAGTCCTCTCCACTAAGAACACCTGATGGCCAACTTGCATCTGACAAAAGTTGTGAAGCAGTCAAAGGTGCACCTACACCTTGATTCGGAACCTGTGAATGGCCATTCGCTGGCATGCTTTATTAACTTGTTCTCTATTTCATTATTTGGGGTCCTACAGTGGCTTTACCTCCATTTCACTATAATCCTGTGATATTCTACCTGTTTCTCGGGCTTCCTGTGATATCTTAGTACCATATTGGAATCCAACTTGACAACTTGACCATCAGATAGGGCTAACGATCCATTTATGCAGGTTGTCCAAAACACCCTTTGTACAAGTGTGAAGGACCATTAATTCCACTTGAAAAATTATGGATGAGCCCCGCATGTTGATGGCCTCGCTATTGGTTGTGAGGCTTCCACAAAAGAAACTATGCCGTTTGTGGATGTGGTTTTTTGCTGCATATCTCCTCTATAGACATCATAATGAAACAGAAGACAGGCGGGATCTTGCCTGCTCTTACTTTCTGTTGCTCTTCTAATCTCTTATTGTGGTCCAAAGTATGTATTTTTTTTTTAGACTTAACAGGTGTTGAGCCAACTTTATGTTGGCCGAATATATTGCCTTCTGTTTATTTCATTTTTGGTATGTCCATCTCGGTTGTCGAGATTTATCTTAAGTGCGCTTGTGGAATTTTGATATTGCTGACCACATTGGTTGAAACCAGCATCACTTATTCGAAACACTTCAAGCATCTTTGCTAAAGATTCTTGGTTCGATTTTCCATACGTGTAGATATTTTGTAGGTAACAAGATTATTATTAAAACTATTGGTGGCCCTAAATGGGACTAGTTTAGAACTCAAAATAGTTTGAGCTACTTACGATAAAATCGTGTAAATTTAACGTTACTGGTTAAAAGGAACTAAATTCCAAACTGAGTGTGTGGTATGTACGATATTACTAATTGAAGCAGCCCAGTTTCAAAGTCTATATGTAAATGTCTTGTGTTTCACGAAAGGTTACAAAATGGAAGTTATGCATTAAAACATTGAAAGGAATACACTTTACAGAGAAGTTTACATGAACGAGGACGATAGTATGTATGTACATTGAAATTTAACAATCACTTGCCAACATACGAGATGCATGGAAAAATTTATGTAAAATTCCTACATCCGCTAACATGATCCTCTCATCCTTATTGGCAGTCGCGATTTCAATACAAATGTATGCTCTGAATATTTCTTGGGATAAGAATCATGCCACTCTCAAGTCTGAAATTGGATCCTCAAAAAGTTATGCACCATTTTACAATGTTATGGTTTATTCCGTTTTAAAGCGATCTTTACGTAATTTCCGACTTTGCAAGTTTACCTATGTACTTGATATTAGTATTATGGTTCGTATTTATTACTACGCGCCTTAATGAGAAGTCTTCGTTCAACCAGAACTTCCGCTTCTCCGTTTGTAAAACTAGACGAAACTCTTACGTGCAACTCAAGTAGCGTGTCGTCCTATTTAAGTTGCAAGACGTGGAACGATAATTAATCCATATTGTGTTCATCATTGCTGTGTTTAAGTGGGACTATCACTACAGTGCAAATTAATCGCACCACTGCACTGTATGATTGAGATAATATATATATGATCTTCAAAATGTAAAATTTGCTACTTTGAATATTTTGCTTTAATAGACAAGAACATGAATTAAATAAATTAACTAGCTTAAATTAATTGCTGCGATTTGCTACAATCAATTAAATAAATATTGATTCATAATTTAAATAAAATAGAGTTGACTACGTTATAAATTAACTGCTGTTCTAATTTATTAGTTCGTTCATTTATAGTTCTAAAACCTATTTCGACTCCTACTGTTCCCGGTTTTACATCATTGACTTACGAAAGTTACCTTTTAGACCGGTAACTCATAGCAATTTGTTTTATATATAGCTACTACACCCCACATTTGTTCCGAACGCCAAAGCAAACCGAAGTTACATAAGGGCGACATTAGATAAATTGGAACATGTTTAGGAGCATCACCATAGTTATAGCAGCAAGTAGTACTGGAAGATTCATTGGTGCGGATATGGAAGAAATGTTCGTGTTGATATACGATCGCGGAAGAACTAGAGCGCATTGATTTGACAAAATTCCGTCGAAGAAATTCGTTCTACGCGGAAATAGTACAATCAAGTACAATATTATTCTCAATAATGGTAAAAGCGGACTTAAATGGTTCTTGAAATATACGATGTAGTACATAACTTTTGAACAAGACCTATAACTCTTTCCCTATTTTTTTTTGTACTGGATTTGGAAAATGTTATCTAGTTTCAAACGCAGTAGTTTTAAGGATTGCACAAATGTTATAATTCCTCCATATCTATCTGAAATTAGTGTATAAAGCTGCACCAACATTCTAGGTCCAGTATACAAACGTGAACAATACGCTTTAAATTCTCCCAAATGTAATTCAGAGATATTCTTTTTATGTATTGACATTTAAACCCTATAATGAGACAAGCTGCATTATGTTCATGTGTGCTAGGATTTTCCTGATTTGAAAATACATTGTAGAACAATTTAAATCCAATTTCTATACAGTGTGACTTTGTGAGGAATGTTGCTGTTGATGGGATGGATTTTTCGTGTAAAGAATTCATAACGTAAACATAATGGACATGATAAACTGCTTTTCAGCAACTTTTATTGTGGAATTGCAAAAAATCGAGTTTTTACAATGGGTTGTTTTGTGTATTTATGTACTTAATTCAGGACTCTCCAGGTCATCTCCATCTTTGAAATTTTTTGAAGATTATCGTCTGCAACAGCACTGCTTCTTCCGAGCCAAATAAATTCCTACATCATCTGCTTTAACAAAGCATTAGTCTACCCATAACCAAATAAAGTTTACGTAGCTACGTTGTGGTATCTCATCTCCACCATTTGGTACTACAACCAAATATGTTTTTTAAATAGGTTGAAGTAGAAAATTGCAACTTTCTAAAACTGACTCCGTATTCGTCGTAAGCTAGTATGCATTGTGCAAAATTTTAGCAGTCTCTCCTATTACTACGCTTAGCTTAGCCTAGGGGTAGCTACTAATATTGAAGGAAAACGCTTATTCATTCATATGGTGAAGGTTTAGTTCGGATTAACTAGTGATTAATGAAATAATATAATGGCTAAGATATTGAAAAGAAAAATTACGCAAGTTTTAGCAACTATCTTTGGTACATTGCCGCTGGGTTGACAGTTAACGACTGCTGAAAATTTTCATAACCTAGAATAAAACTGCCCTCAATTAATCATATCTTAATTGTCACCTTGACTGTCATTAGTGTCATAAAATTATCTAAACAAGATTTTTGTCATTTTAGTCATTACAATAACTATAAATATTGTATTATGGTCCGTCTCAGCGAACTTTGCTGGAAAACGGCTGGAGCATGCAAGGGGTGGCAAATGACCTGCATGTTAGTAAAACTTTTATTTTTAAAGTAACGCAGAAGATTGACAATGGGATTGATCTAATGTATGTGCGTGGTGGTGGAGGAAGAAAAATTTCAACGTTGGAGGATGATATTTTTTTGGTAAATTGGATTCAAAGAAATTCCTTTGGGATGGCGGTGCAAGCGGCAAATTTTCCGGGGTTAATTTCAGTAGCAAGGCAACGTATTTGAAATTTTGGGATTAAAAATTATTCTGCTTCGAAAAAAAATGTGTTACAGCCACAACATGAACATGATAGGTTAAATTTTGCGAATCAATATGGGAATGAATACGCCGATTTCTGGGAATGCGTTGTATTTTCTGATGAAATTATTTATTAAAATTAAATTATTTCAGGCATCCCACGACGGGGCACGTTATATAAAGCCAACGCATCGTAGTGGTAGATTTTCAGTGCATATCTGGGCTTGGATCACTTGATTGACTCGTGGTGTCTACTAGAATGTTGAACGAAGGTTAACCGGAAACTACTACAGTGATCTCCTAGAAAATATTAGGTTACGTTCGGTAACTCAGTTATTTGGACATAATTTTATTTTTCAACATGACAACTCTCGAATTCACACCTCCAACATTGTTCGTCAGTGGTTTGCTACAAACAACATTAATACTCTTCCCTGGCCATCAAAGATTCCTGATCTCAATCCTATTGAAAACGTGTGGGGACAAATAACAAAACGTCTGTATAGGAATAATTTTAGTGCCGCAAATCGCAATGAACTTTGGGGCAGAATTGAGGAAGCATGCGAAGAACTAACTCCAAATTATACAACAATACTTGTTATGTCAATGCAGAATCGTTGGCAGCAAGTCATCGACGCTAATGGAGCATGAACAAAATATTAAAATAATTCAAATCTGTTTTCATTCGAAATTTTAGTTCTGTTATATTATATTTTAGTTAGCAAAATAATACATTAAAAACGGTCTTATGGTATGGTTTAGGTACATTGAAATTTAATGTTCATTATTTGAAGTACTATCTCGTTACTCTAAAAATGTGAATGTTAAGAATCGTTAACTTTCAAGCCTGTGGCAATGTACATACCGCCGCCTGGCACAAATTTGGCTGACTTGTAGTGATGCCAATTTGTTGTCGAACTATTAATACTGATGCTAACCAGCTATTCGATAAGCACAACCTCAAGCTGATATTCCAGTAAGAAAGTTAATTGTAGCAATTGTAGTAATGAACTCAAAAAACTAATGGAATTTTAACTATTCTTAAATAATTTTGGACTTTGTTTAAATTAATGAAGTTTTCAATTTAATAATAATAAAAATTTAATTAGAAGAGTCTAAAATACGAAAGCGTCTCAAAACAGCAAAGTCTAACAAACTGCATCTTTTGAGGAATGGTAGGGTAATTAAAATACTCACTGAACACAATATGTTATACATGGGTATATTCAGGTAACAAAATCTAGATTATTTGCCTACCATAGCAAATTCTAATTTATTAAAGTATTATAAACACGTAATTGTCCCCTTTATGACGTGCACAATCCGTCAGGTCTCAAATGATTGATGTGGTAATTGCAGTCAGACTCTATGTAACCAAGTTATGTACTGCTACATGTGTTATACTCTGAAATGTGTTTGTAACAGGCTTTACAATTTAAATTGACATCGAAACCTTGTATTTTCTAAAATATACAGTTCCGTAAAAGTGACAAACGATAAGAAACATTTACCAAATCATAGACATTTTGCTAATCTAGATATAAAATTATAAACGTAAAAAAAGTTTTATACTTTTATGGTCTTTACAGTATTTGAATGTAATGCTTTGGAAGATTTTCATCCACTTCTACGTTTGTGTAAAAAATTATCGGAGAAAAGTATTGTACTAACCAAAACATAGACTGTAGTTTGTCAGCATAAACTTGGGCTATTATGTTTTCTCTAGAATTAATATTATTTTTGAAGGAAACTACGAATAGGTGCAGTGTTGGCCTATATTTGTGCAGTTTATCTTCCTTGATATCACCAATTACAATTAGAACAGCAAAAAAGTTTTAATTTCTATGAGGGTGGTAATGTTTGGTCCAATTCAATCCTAGTTCCAGTCCAATCTCATTGTTCCTTAAAGTCGATTGACTATTTCATTGCATATTAGAAACGTCATCGGATTTGTGGCGATTTGTACATGCATTGAGGTTAGTGCACAAGAATTCAAATTAGAATGAATAAAAATGCTTATTTTTTATTAAATAAAGACCCACCTTCAATTATCAAATCACAATTTTCGATTTTTATGTTTGTATCTAAAAAGGAGGCAAATTTACTTTGCGGTATTTCTTCACAGGAACATTTAGGAGTGACAAACTTTCTGGCAGAGGTGTATATTTCCAATTGTTGTGATAGGATTGTTGGAGATTTGCCTGTCGTATGGAAGATATATTACAGTTTATACTTAAACGCGATCGAACGCCTTTTCAAAGTTTCTGAAAAATGTATAAACCGGCTAGCTAGCTAGCTATTGATTTTACAGTAATCTATCTTATGACAAAATTTTTTTTTTGCTAGATAGTTTTGGCTTAACCATTTATCCTTCAGCGGGTAAAGATATTAATTCTCGTTGTTGTTTTAACATTTTGTGGTCGGTGGTGTATACAAATTCGTTTAGGCAAGGATACCGTGCTTATGTACAACGTTCCAAGCGTAAATCACGCCTAATCGAACGCTAAAGCAGTTTTCCAACGGCGAAATAGTTCAGAGCCGTAGTCTCCTCCGATGTACTTTACACGTAATAATTTATGCGATATCTCAGTTTACGTTAAGACTTTTATTATCGCCCAACGTTATTTATTATGCTTCCTCAGCTCAGTTGCAGGTCAGACCCGGCCTTCCAGAGACGCTGTCCACATATTAATGTCGCACGTTTGGTGATAAATATTAATTATCCTCTCGTATAGCAATGGTAAGCATTTTATCTCTGTTAGAAGAATCTACGTATGCTTATAGCTGGAATGTGTGGTTGATGGAGGATATTGCCTTTCAGATGATTTATAAAAAGGGTAAAAGGATTATGCTGGATTGAAATGGACATCTGTAGTAGAGCAAAGTACAGCAATAACTTATATATTGGATATCTATCACCAAGAATAGGGAATGGTTAACCGGATAACATTTTTAAAATTCTGTCCCTTGCAAAATGGGGTTTTGTTCCTTTATTTACTAAAGCCAGCTATAGATACATTTTCTGAATAAATGCTATTTAGCACAATTGGATTCGGATGTTTATATATTTTGCTTTAATTGTTTTCAAATGGATGAATATTTTGCGGTATACGGCACGAGTGTTGGCGAAACGTCAGAAGAAAACATTCAGTAGTGTTAGATCTGGTGATTACAGTAGATAGTCTGCAGGAACTTTGCGAGGCAGCTTTTTATTCATCATCGATCTCCACCAGTTTTGGCCATCACCATGGCAAAAATTATCAATTTTTTTATATTTAACAAAATGTTACCCAGAAAGAATTCTACTTAGAAATCACATCATCATATTTAAAACGAAAAGCTAATAGCTGTGTTTAACTCCTTCGTATAATTCGCTTTAAGAGGCGGAATGAACACTACATACTTTTGGGGTTCTTACTTTACCAGTAATAATAATAATAATAATAATAATAATAATAATATAACTTTATTTCAGCAATTGGAGAAACAACAATACAAAAGTAAGATGGGCAAGCAATGGTTGTGCCTGGAGACGATACATTTTCAACTGTTTTACTGATTGAAAATATCTTTTCTAGCATGGAGAAATAAAGGACACTGTTCTGTATTGTACTGTAACTATGGTAAACACAGTTTCTGCATTGTATCCTGATATTGGGCTTTTGCCTGTGGAAAGTTAAAGAACTATATTGATAACTAATAATAACAACTTCAGATATAATCGTCCATCGTCAACAATCTCGTCATGAATTATTATTATTATTATTGCTGTGTTCGGTAAAAGTTTAAGACCTTGGTCTTCCAGAATATTGTTTTTTTGTGATGATTCTGAATAGTTTCATATTTTCTCTGCGCTTCCATCTTTTCGTACGTTCCATTGCACTTTTCTCCTTATCATATGTTGGCATGCTTTGTATATTTATCTTTTTAGGTACATAAAAGAAGAGAAACGAGTGTAGTAATTTTATTGTCGTTGCCCAAAATATTTCCAGTGGACATAGTACAATATTATTCTCAATGATGGTAAAAGCGGACTTAAATTGTTCTTGAAATATACGATGTAGTATATAAGTTTTGAACAAGACCTATAGCTTTTTTCCTATTTTTTTTTGTATTGGATTTTGAAAATGTCATCGAGTTTCAAACTCAGTAGTTTTAAGGGATGCACAAATGTTATAATTCCCATATATCTATCTAACATTAGTGTATAAAGCTGCACAAACAATCTAGGCGCAGCGTACCAACTTGAACAATACGCTTTAAATTCTCCCAAGTGTAATTCTTCGGAAATATTGTTTTTATGTATTGACATTTAAACTCTATAATGAGACAAGCTGCATTATGTTCATGTGTGATAGAATTTTCCTGATTTGAAAATAAATTGTAGTACAACTTAAACCTAATTTCTATACAGTGTGACTTTGTGAGGAATGTTACTGTTGATGGAATGCATTTTTCGTGTAAAGATATCTTGAAGAATTCATAACGTAAATATAATGAATATGATAAACTATTTCACAGCAACTTTTATTATGGAATTGTAAAAAATCGAGTTTCTACAATGGGTTGATATTTTGTGTATTTATGTACTTAATTCAGGACTCTCCAAGTCATCTCCATCTTTTCAATTTTTTGAAGATTATCGTGTACAACAGCAGCACTCTGTTCTCCTATCCAAATAAATTCCTACATCATCTGCTTTAACCAAGCATTCGTCTAACCATAACCAAAAAAAGTTTACTTAGTTACGTTGTGGTATCTCCTCTCCACTATTTGGTACTACAACCAAATATGTGGAATGATATATAGATATAAGCATAAATAATTTTTATAGATAGTAGTGTTTATTGAACGGTAGAATGTGTAAAGCCTGAAACAAAGATATTGCTGAAGTGCAATTTTGTTGTGTAAAGGTGTCCCCAAACTTTTTTCTGAAGCCAGACATTTTGATAGTCGTTATATTGCTCTAAATTTGTTTAATTTTGATTAAAGTTTCATAAAAGTTTTTAGAAAATGCAGGAAATCCAGTCTTTACCCCACCTTCCGATTTTGCAATTTATAATTGAAGAAGCTGTCCCAAGTACTCATTTTTCCAATACTGCTGGTAAAAATTTTACCGGCCTCCTTTTTCTGACTACTTAACTTTTGAAAGCTGCTTTAAAGTGTGTCTTGTTTACAACTAGAATAGGTAAGTGAGAACTCTTAGCTTTCAACTATGGACAATTTAAAATTATTAGAACAAAAATAAATTTTTGCTGACTTTAACTTTCATTCAAGCAGTTTCTCAAAATCATTAAAATTATTGACAGCTGTATCAGGTCGAATAGATTATGTATAGTAGAAGATTGAAAAAATTGAAACTTTGAACAAACTTAGATCAACTTGAAAAAAACTTCAAAAAATTTGGGGCAAAAGATTAAAATGTTGAAAATATGTTTATAATAACTAGAGAAATCTGGAATTTTTGACCCACTTTGTAAAAGGTTTCTAGAAGAGGACTATATATCTGAGATTGACAACTTGGGCTCTTTTTCTTTTTTCAGTCGAGCTTTGTAATTTGCCGTTTTCGCCTCATCCCACTGACTGGTTACTTTGCTAAATTGTAGGATTTTTTTGCTGTTATAAAAGATATGACGTTTATTTGTAAGAATTTTTCGTTATTTGAATTGGAGTGGGTTCTACTGGTGTAGTAGGTAAATAAGGAATGCCACTGAACTTCAGAAGTGGACATAGCAGTAAGCTAGTAGTATGGCCACAGAAAGGTTATCACACCAGAAAATTGGCAAAAAGTTAGACGCTTTGTCTTTATCGTATGCAGCAGCTTCGTATTTGCGAAATTTGTAGTAGCTCCTCTTCTAGCAATAAGTAATGAATTGGATTTTTACTAAACTAAGGCATCTTTGAAGTTAATTTATTATTATACTTGAGCATTTGGAAAATTTCATGTTTATTTTTATTCTGATATTTTCCAGAGTTGATAACTAACTGCATGATATCCAAGTAAAAACAATTCCCTGAAGATATTAGGACGAAATAACTTCCAAGTTATTCTCAAATAAAATGTAGCTTTAAAGGACCCTCTAAGAGACAGTTTCTGAACGGAAACTTCGTTTTGGGAATTAAAGTCCATAATGGCCGATAAAGAAGTACATATATCTGTCCATAATATATTGTATCGTGAATTACTAAAAAGATTTACTGGCTTGAAATTTACGAGGAAGTCTGAAAGAATAATATAAAATGTCGGCAAAGAATTTTAGTACGATTAATGGTTTCCATTCTTATTATCTCTTTTTATATAACCAGCCCTTTTTTTTCTCTATATTCATACTGCAATATGGGGATATAATATGGTGGTATAATATGGTCTTTGGAAATTGAGCAAATTATAGTGGAAATATGGTTCCGTTATAAATTTCTAGGCAGACGATGTATTGAATTCTATGCATGCAGTAGGAAGTTGTATTAAATATTGAGAAATGTTATTGAGTTTCTGTATCCAGTACAGAAAGTACTACTTTACAAAGATGTCTGTGTTAAATTAATGCTGGAATATTTACACCTAAAACGAAAGTGTTAATTAGTTTGACTATTGCCTAAGTTTTCGTAAGAACTTATGTATTGTGGAAAACTGTGTAAAAATGGGGAAGAAATATTTTGACCATTAACTTAAACATATTTGTTTTTTATATTGCTTTAGAGTTATGCAATAAATAGTATCTAGAATAGTAAAAACAACATCAGAGAAACAAGTAAATATAACCGTAAAGAAAATTATTAATATGATGTCTGCAGATACCCTAAAACTGGACAAATACAACAAAAAAAAGCACGAAAAAAGGCTGACAAGTAATCAATATGGGCTATTTCAGGTAAAATAATCAATCTCTTTACAAGCTGTCTGGCTACGTATCGTCGTTTAGTGTTTTTGTTGGAAACAATACCTCTATGTATCAAGGCGTAGAATGTTATTGATGAGATTTTAATTGAATTAGATTTTTTGGACACGAAACACCTCAGAGATTATTCAACATTTTGCTATCGATCTTACTCTGTTATCTATAAGTGCGAATACGTGAGATGAATAGATTTTTTTAATATGATATTGATACAATTTACTTGGTAAAGTATTTGATTAGTATAGTGTCCGATTGGTATGTATATCTTAATGCCAGGTTCCAATTTATTAATATTATGTAAATACTAATTCGATAATATAAGATTCAAGGGTTTACTAGTTTCAAAGGAATCTACCTCATAAAGGAGTCTTGTCCTAACTGCTTTCTAATTGCTATAAATGGTATTATAGAATTTCTGCCAAGCTATTCCGAGGTGTAGCTAAAAGCGATGTTAAAGCTCGTTTTGCTCGTCCCTAACAGTGGAAAACAAAAAAGGAATCTTTGCTTCCACAGTATCAAGACGCCAAAAGATATTCAAACAATTTACTACTTTTGCACATTTTAATGGGAAATATTTGCTGGACTGCAGGTTTGGGGCACCAGAAGATGGGCATAGTGGGTAATGGTCAATGCCAATTCAGACAGAGGTATTATCATCTTATGCAGTAACATTTGAAATTGGTTGATGTTAAACTCGTTACTCCCAAAAACAGACAAAGAGATTTTATAGGATGCAGTGAACAGAAATGTTGAATGCCTAAACGACCCAATTTCAAAACGAATCTAATATACTGGTGTACAACTTAGATGTTTATCCTACATATAAAGGCGAATATTCTTGGATTCAGAAGGGGGTTTCCAAATATATTTTTTAACAACAAAAACCTGTATTCTTCCGATTGTAAGTTTCAAGGAATTAAGCACATATTCAGTGATTTTATAGGGAATTTTTAGTAAGAAAGGTAACTAACATTTTTCTCCACACTCTTCGTACTTTTACGTAATTTTTGTTGATAATCTGTTTTTGTATTAAATTAGAATTAATGAATGAGGCCTCCTCAAAAATTGTCTTTAGTTAATTAAAATTTTTGCTCTTAAAATATTTTCTCCTGGAAGATGTGGGAGACGCAGATGTCGCGAAATCACAAGACGGGAAGCAATAACTGATATGAAATGATGGTGGGATGTGCGCCAGGTTTGTTTACGGCCTTGCCATTATATAGATTACGTAATCTCACTAGAGTAAAGGACATATAACTGCACATCTCGTTTGGAATCTAGGCTGCTTCCTGCAGCTGTATAGACAATTTTGGATTATTAATTATTTCGTCTATAATAGGATTCGTTAGGACTCTATATATTTCTTTTCTTAATTTCTCTCGTCAATAATTTCTCATCAAAGCCTTAATTATTTCTGTTTCTTCATTATTTGCTTTAATTTTCTTTTTTTTCCAAAGCTTGACGCCATCTAATTATAGTTATCGGAATACACCTCACAATGAATGGATTTATTTGCTGATAATAATCATTTTTTGCTACATTATTGCATTGTATTTCATGTTTTTGTAATATCACTGTCAAGCAAGACTTTCCAGCTACGAGATCTTTAAAAGTCGACATATGAATTATTCCAACCCCAATTTTTAAATTCTATATCCTTTTTCGGGTTATAGAAAACAAATCTTGATATTGAGCTGGTTGGTTCTACGAAACGGCATACAAAAAACGTACCAATAATACAGTCGTGTTCATATGTGTTAGGCACCTTAAACAAATTCAGTATTTACTAAATCTCGTCAACCACCCAACAAATTTCTGCCCTGCATTGCATCTAGGCGTTACATTAATAAGTATATTACTCACCATTTGAATTACACCATCGGTTTTAGGGAGTTGCTCCCACTTCTAGTTCAAAGATGTGCGTATACCAGTAATACTGTAGTAGTTTCAGTGTATGCAACAAATTTGTAGACTTGTTGGGTCTGATTTACAATTAAGTAAAAGATCAAATGCCAAGAAAATCAGAGTTAAGTGAAGGTAAAAGGGCGCAAATTGTTTATTCACATTGCAAGGATTTAATCAAGTGCAAATGTCAAGAAAAATAAAATGCTCACGTTGTGCAGTACAAACAAGTTTAAAACGTTACATGGAAACGAGATCTTATCAAAACAGACCAAAAAAACCGGTAGAAATCGAAATACTACGCCTAGACAAGATCGACTGTTATAAAGAATGTGTCTGCGAAACAGAAAATTAGGATCAAAAGATCTCGCCAAAGAGTTAAATCAGTCTCTGGGAATATCAATTTCAGCGGTAACCGTTCGAAGAAGATTAGGAGAATTTGGTCTGCGGGGGTCCAAACCAAGAAACAAGCCGTGGCTCTCTGAAGTGAACAAAAAGAAACGCTTCGAATGGGCGAAAAATTATAAAGATTGGACGTGTAATAACTGGGCGAAGGTTATTTGGTCGGACGAATGCAATGTAGAAGTATGTAATATAAACTTTAACGTTAGTTTTATATAACAATAAAACACGATTATATAAGAATTGTGATATGTACATGAAATTATATTTTACATATTTTTCACACGGCAATTTCAGATTTTCGTTCATTCTGGCGTCCAGTATATTCGCCGTAGAAAAGGTGAAGAGTATAATCCGGAGTGTATAATACCAACCGTTAAATATGGCGGAGGAGGTGTTATGATTTGAGGCTGTATGGCGACCTCGGGGGTTGGAGAGGTATTTATTTACAGTGGAAGAATGAACAGCACTACATATACTACAATGTTAAGCCAAGCTTTAAATCCGTCAGTCACAAAACTTCAAGCCAACAACCGAGACGAATATTTTCAGTAGGATAACGCGCCCTGTCACACCTCTAGATTAAGCCAAGAGTGGTTTGCGGATAGTCATATAAAATTATTAGAGTGGCCGTCACAATCCCCGGATATGTCACCAATAGAACAGCAGTGGCCCATTTTAAAGAAAAATGTGCACACACATCAGTGTAAGTCACTTGACCTACAACAAAGAATTGTTGAAGAGTGGCAGAAAATAAAACTAGAAGTATGTATGTTCAAAACAGGTAACTTCAATACCTTCCCGAGTACAAGCATTGTTAAAATGTAAAGGAGTGTCGACAAAATATTAATAAAATATTTACAGAGTCTATATTATAAAGCTATGTATGTAGTTTAAGTTTTACTAATATTATTCTATTGTTATTCATAATTTCTTGGGGTGCCTAACACATATGAACACGACTGTATTACATTATTTATGAATACTCTCGCTTTGAGGGAAGCAGCGATAGTAAAGGTCCCCCGAGTCGGCATACGTAGTTTGCGGTCGATCCTGAAAACAGGTTTCGAGAAAAATTTGAACAAAAAGAAAGAGAACTGTGCGGTGTTGCAGCAGTTACCTGATCTTACAGAGACGTGTTTTGCTCTACTGCAACATCATCTTATTCGTCATATAAAGCAGTAAAGTTTTGCAGTATGTTCGTCACAGCAAACTCGTTATATAAAGTTAGCTGGATACTATCGCTTAACTCTACTTTAGCAACCCTTTGTACTTTACGTTAATAGATTTACCCGTTATATTATTCTATGATTACTAAATTTCCATCTCCCAAAACAATTCACTTATTCACTACCAACTATGTAGTAAAATGACAAATTACCTAAATATAATTACGTACTTATCCCTATTTCCAGTATTAAATTGCATAAAATTTAATCATATTATCCTGAAAATGGTTAAATTGTCTGTTATAAGTGGTTTTCGCAACCTATAACATAGCTGCAATTCTCTTACGTTTGAATTAGTTTGATGGAAGCGTAAATGAGAAATATGGATTTGCTTGCAAGTCGGCTAAGTACTTTTCAAGACCTCGGAATCGTTTACGGTTTTATGAAGTAGGCAGAGCACTCTATTTAGTTTTTAGGTTGTGATATAAGTAGGTGTAGTACGACATATATGTACATAGAAGAGTTTCATTCACCGTACTTTTTATTGGTAAACGTAGTGCGCCTTGAGTTTCTTAAGATCAAGTGTGTTAAAGTGGGATAATGTTTGCGAAGAACGAATATGGATGCAATGTCCTTGGGGTAGTATCAATCATAGTAGTGGAGGAATTTTAAATGCCTCAAATGATATATTAAAAAAAGTCTCTAAACTTTAGACATAAAATTTCAAATTAAATAGACAAATATAAAATCGTTTTGTACATTTTTTTGTACAAAAAATACAAAATGTATTAATTGAGCTTTCCGTCACTAATGCAAGTGGTTCCCCCAGAACAATTCGCTAGGGGATACTAGGAAATCACAGTAATCTTAGGAGCGAAAAGCTTATTTATCAACATTTCCAACTTTGGTATACCTACATACCACCAATAATGAGGATATATGGCTTGAAATCAATTTTAATTATAAAGAAAACATTTTGCAAAACTGAAGGAACTAAAACTATGAACTCTCTAGAAACTGTGAAGTCTCTCAACTGATGCGGAAAAGTTTCTGAAACACATTTTCTAAATAGGTTTGCTATAATTTACTGGATTATGAAATCTTGTTAATAATCAGTAAAAATGCCATGAAACATTTCTGAGACCATCTCCCAATTGATGAAAGTCTGCAATCTTTAAGTTTACGGTGTCTTTAATGGAAGAAAATGTTGAATGTGATAGATATATATTTCCTTCTCTCTGGTTGATTTTCCAGATTTTCTTGAAGATTTCGTTAGAGAGGCAAAATCTACAACTTCCACCCTTTGAGGTAGGTACTTCAGTATACTTACTTGACATTCTTCATATCCGCTTTAATTAGTTTGGTTGGATATTGAGTTTCCATTTTCCAATATCAGTACTGGTTTTTCGATTAAATATTTTCGCTTTGACATTAGAATTGCTTGTGAGATTAGAATTTCTGCATAATCAGTTTTCGTTTGGTTATAGCTGAAGCTGCTCCTGTAAACGTCATTCATTGATAAAAACTTCAAACTTCTCTTTTGCTGGCAGATTATTTGTGCAATAACCTTTTTTAAAAGAATTATGTAGATGATCCCATCCATCTTCAACGGAATATGTTTGATCATGACTTGAGAACAAACATCAGGGAACCTTCTCCTAGTGATTAACAAGCACTTGGACTTTTCCATAGAAATTGACGTTCCTTGATCATCACACCATGCGCTAAGATTCGACAACGCTACATTCATTCAAGAAAGCTTCAGCCAAAGAAGCGTGTCTCGTAAATATGGTGATATCGTCGGCATACTGAAGAAGACCAACTTCATTGGTAATATAACGATGGAGGTTATAAGAATAAATCTTAAAGAGAAGGGGACTGAGGGGGCATCCCTGAGGAAGACCCCTGAACGAGACTCTACTCCCTAGATTAAAGCTGTCATGTCTTAAGAATAGTGTTTTACAAGGCTTCATTGCTTTTTCATAATATGGTCTACAATTCTCCTTTATTCAGTGATATGCTGTTTTAGATCACTTTCAGTAGAGCAATTGGTTACTACTGAAGCATGCCAAAATAATATTTTTCGTCATGACCAAATATTAAACCAAGCTTTTTGTTTATAATTTTGCATTTATGGTTTTCTTTCGTCTATATTTTTTCCTTTTTGAGCATTTTGGTGGATTCCTTAGTATAGTTCCAGCATAGCGTAGTGATATCTTAGCTTTTCTACCTGACCAGAAACCTGTTTGTTTGTCGTGGTAATTTTTCAGAATATCAAGAATAATATTTCAATTTAAAATAACTTTTTATAGCAGTTAAAACATACATTTACTCAATGTAGTCAATTTTACACTTACTGAATTAATTACAGCATCCGAATCAGATTTGTATTCTGACAAATGACGAACAACCTGTTCGTGTATCTGATTTACTCTAAATATTGCAACCAGAGACTTGAATGCTGCCATCCCGATACTGATTAATTCGACCTCGGCATCACATAATTAATCATAAGTTGAGTGCGAAATGGAGCAGTACCGAAAACTTCATCTTCCATTGTGAACAAGTACACTCAATAATTCCTTTATTATCTGTTTCCAGTCTACTTTCCGGGTTTGTTCTCAGGGGATGGTTACACTACAGGTAATTTCCACCATCAAGAGCTGTTAACATTGGGAACGCTCGAATTGATAGCGGACGATGGGGTCCCTCTCATTGGAATTTCCAAGATACATTTTCTATTATACGCTGCTAGCACAATAGGCATATGTAGGGGGAGTAGTTCTGGGAGTTGGGGCAGTACATGCTTTTAAACGACGTACGTAGACTGCGATTTCGATCTCGCCTTTGTTGTACTACCGTCTCGGATAGGTCAACGCATACTTGGTTTCTTCTCGAGAAAGCAGAGCACTTAAATTCAACGAATAAAATGTTATAAATTTCGTACACTAGAGTGTGCTTTAATGTTTATTAATATTGTGCTTCCTTTAATATAAATTGTAACGTCGCATTTCCACAATTACTAAATTATTAACATATTGCTTTATATTTTTGCTTTATTGATAGGTACCTTTGATATCTGAAATTACAGTACAGAGCTTGATAATAATATCAGCTAATGGATGATCTAGCTGTAGTGTAAGTTAATTGAAACTTAAAAGAGCTTTAAATATAATCAGGCTGTACGTTAATTACTCAAAACTTTCAGACATGGGTTCTGAATATTAAACGTACACACGTATGTATATGTAAGATAACTCACTCAAGTTTCCCTACAACTACAATACTATTAACATGCTTCAATCCATCATTACTCAAGATTTCATTGTATTGTACATATATTATATAATTATATTTTAATACTTCGCCTAAGGGCTGATGGAATATTGAATTATAATTGCTTTAGGCTAGTGTTTAAGCTCTCTCTCTCTTAGATTCTTTTAATTTCGTTTATATTATTATTATTATTATTCCGTATATTTCATAATGCTAATAGAAACCAAGAATTATATATTAATATTATACAACCTGAGTCAGTCAAAGGATATGCTATCAAATATATTACTGCTTGTATTGAGAATTTGTGCGAAGCTCACAATTTCCGCGAAAAAAGGAATTTATCTCGACTGCATGCAAATAAGAAAATCATAGCACCAATTAAGAGAAAAGTGAAGTACACAAGTGTTATTTGATTCTATATCAGTCAGAATATTACTCGTCATAGTCGTTATAGTATGATGCTAGAAATAAAATAATAAAGAGCGGCTCCTGTATGTAGCTCTGTGCTGTGGGATACTCTGTGCCCAAAATTAGAAAGCTTGTCCTTGCCAGGCCTTCGCAGTGGCACAGTACATGGACTGGGGTTTCTTCCTCCTTTTTACAGAATCTGTATATGGTATCTTCCGCTAGGCCTATGTTGTACATATGCCTATTTAGTCTACAGTGAGCTGTCAACACACCTACTATCATTTTGGCGGTGTTCATGTCTTTATATAGCAGGTCTCTAGTGAATTCAGGCTTCTGCTCTTTTAGGAACTCCTTTGCCTGTCTTTGCCCAGGTGATCTTTGCTACCAGTCCGTGGACTTATTGTGTATCCATTCCTTGATGGATTTCTGATTTGTGATTTGGTGCTGCGGAAGGATGGGCCAGACCCGACGAATTGCCTCAGCGAACCTTGTCAGGCCAGATCGTCTGCCTCCTCATTTTCCTTCACACACTCGTGACTGGGAACCCAGACCAATATTAGTTTCCTTTGGGAACCCACCTCGTTTAAGGCATTAACGCAGTCCCAAACTAGTTTTTAGTCAACACTTGCTGAACTAATCGGTTTAAGTGGTGTTTGGCTGTCCGAGAAGATAGCGACGCTCTTACCGAACTCGGTCCATCTTTCCACTTCTCTAACGCGATGGTGGATTGCTGCTACCTCAGCATGAAAGACCGTTGTGTCCTTGCTGAAGCTTATCGAGAGAGCCTTACTAGGCTTTCCTCCGTATATACCGGCTCCTACGCCATGTTCAGTTTTGGAGCCGTCTGTATACTAGTTCGAGTCCGCTCTTATCGAAGGGCCTTTCTCTCAGTCCTTCTTGTCTGGTGTTATAACCTGATATTTCCTATCCAGGTTGAATTTTTGAACCATGGAGTCGAATGGGGTGCCTCCTTAGGTTTATTCATCAGTTTTTGGTATTCAGCACCGTGCGATTTACTTATCGGTGCTTGTTTATACTTCAATCTGTATGCTGCGGACTTCGCAGTTCCTTGAATGTAAATATGTAGCGGCGGCGGGTTTAGAATGATCTCCAACGCCGTAGTGGGGGCCGACCTCATGCCGCGGCCGCGCGGAACAGAGGCAAGCTAGTCTCTGAACCCCACCTAGCGCCCTGGCCGCCCCCGCCTGCTGCGTCTTTCACCGCCATACTACTGCTCCGTATGTTGGGTCTGACTACCCTTGTGTATAGCCAGAGAGTCATTTTGGGGCGAAGGCTCCAGTTCCTCCCGCAATGCTTTTTGCATCTTCCTAGAGAGCTGGTGGCCCTGTCGGTTGTTTCTTGAATGTGTGTGCTTCATGTAAGTCTTTGATCGAACCATGCCCCAAGGTATTTTGCTTCTTTGGTATATGGAACCTTTTCACCTCCTAACACTAATGGTTGTAAACCTTTTAGTATTCTTTTCCTAGTGAAGGTGATAACTTGTGTCTTTTGAGCATTGACTGATAGCCGCTCTTGCTCACACCAGTTATCCACCACATTGATTCCGGCTTGCATACGTTCCACGAAAACTTTGGGGAACCAACCTCCGACGAATATTGTGAGGTCGTCTGCGTAACCCAGGTAATGAAAACCTTTGCTGTTCATATTGCGGATTAGGTCATCCACCAGAGCAGACCACAATAGGGGAGATAGAACCCCGTCCTGTGGGCAACCCCAATGGCACTAATGCTCTGCTTATGCATTGGGATATCTTTGATTTGGAAATCTTCGCATATAAAGACGAGCAGCTTAATTAAAGTATTCATCGGCCCTGCCAATAGCTAGGAACATATGGACTGTAGGTAATGTTGTGGTATCAATAAACAGCAATTAAAGACAGCACAATTAGAATTACTAATATTCTGACAATTAAACAATAACATTTGGCAATTGTCAACTACATTTTTATTTCAGTGCATGCTATGATTTGTTTTTCATTTTCTTGTAAGTAATATAATGAAAATTGGATGACGAATCTACAAAATAATTCGTTCCGCGACACTAAGAACAAAAAAAGAATTATTTAGATATTTTGTTTAGAATTAATTAGCCTTAAGATTAAGATGAAAGTTTATAGATAATTGCATTTAAGAAATGTATTTTGTATTGTTAACTTTTCTAGGACTTGGTGTATAATATTTTAAAAAATAAAATTAAAGTATATGCTGGTCCGCATAATTTTTGTAAACAATATTTCCAGCAGGATGGTGCCAAAGCTCATGCAGCAACTGAGACAACCGAGAACCAAAAAGAATTGGAGTTTCTGTTTCTCGTTAGTGTGCAAATGCACTAAATTTATTTTTTTTTCCTGTTAGTTACTTTCTCTGGGGGAGTTACCTTGTCTTCTGGAATACCTTGGTAAAATAACAACAGGAACCAATCCACCACGCCAGTTATTATGCTAGCAGTCATTTACTAAAAAGATGTTTTGACCTAAACTTTACGTTTGCCAAATGATTTGGTGTTTTCTTCCAGAACTTAAAGGGCAATGTATGCTAACAAAACTAAGACGACATATCTCGTCCTTTTCTATGATAATTGGAATACACCTAAAAATTACTCAGAACTGAATTATACATAATATAAAATTATTAGCAATCAAAAATTTACCAATAAAAGGAGGCAAACCATTTCAGAAAATCAAATGGGTCAAGTGGGTAGGAAGTAAAGATTTTTATTTCACTGAATTTTACTGTGACCTTTTATTGCCGTTAGTTTCCGAGTAAATACGAGGGGATAATACAAGCGAGATAATCTGTATCTGTCAAAGAATTAAATGAAATGTAAAACTAAAATTAAAAAGTGCACACGCGAGCGAAAATTTAGAAGGCTTCTATGTATAAAATTAGCTAGAATAATTTAATAAATTCATTTCAAAAAATGTATTCGGTTGTTTTGTTTTCATCTATCTACGTTGGGGTCTCTTGTACACGTATACAAATACATACATACATGTATCTATGTTATGCCAACAAAAGAGGGAAAGTGAGGCTAAAAAGATAGGCGCTAAAGCGAGAATTAGGGTTTTATGACATGGGAATGTAATTAGTGTCAGTAGCGAACAATAAATTAGGAAAATTAACATACGGATAGACATATTATATCCACGGATATCCTTTAGCTATGAAACCAGCACAAAATTGAAAATATAAAGAGTAATGTGTTATTTTGTTTAGATATTCTAAACAGATAATGTGGATTCGAAATAATTATCACAGATTTTAATCGTATACTCCTGTATATTCTTCATTGAATGTTTAATTATTTTCCATTATCTACAGTAGAACATCTATTGTGCGATGTATTTAGATAACTATATTCATTTCATTCTCTTTTTTATTTATGTTTGGGGAAATATAAACTTCGAAATACCTAATTTCATAACATTACAAGATGTATGTTATTCCCAGGGAAACCCTAAAACATTTTTGCAAATTGTTATCTGAATCCTTTTACGTTTACTTATTTTATTCATCCGTCTAGGAGACTGCTAATGTTTCTCGGGCTTTCAATGAAAATATATAGTGCTGTAAAGGAAGATATATCGTTCCTCTTTCTGCCCATACTAAATCCAAATGATATCGTTGATCTACAGCTCGCGTGAGGAACTTATTTTCGTGCATGTTACTTTTCGGAAAAGCCGGAAGGTGACGCAGCATTATTACGACATGCGTTTACCTTAAAATGTTGTAACCCTTGAAATTTTTGTGACGTTAGGTAATATTTTACCTGG
>ML218823.1:2241-40219 GCA_004785975.1 Popillia japonica
ATACATACATACATACATACATACATACATACATACATAGATACATACATACATACATACGTATGTATGCATTTTGATGTAACATTTTTAAATTTCTGTGGTTTACTTTTCTACTGTGCATATGTATTAGAAAATTTTTCGGATAGATCAAAGAAAAATATTGTCTCCAGACCCAGATTTCTCGTCTTATTTAGTAGAACGAAGATGTTCCATGCTAAATTACTACCCTTCCTTGAATATTCAAATGTCCTCATATTTTTTAAGTGTGTGAATAATTCTTCTCAATCCCTCTGTGTCAAGCAGATAAATTTCCCATCAATCCTGTTCTAAATCGCCGAGGCCATAATTCTTGCCAGACAGTAAAATTTTATCAGCGAAGGTAATCTCTCAACAAGAACTTCCACAATGTGCTAGAGCTGAGGTGTTGGACGAGCATTGTCCTTCTCAATATTGCCTGTTGTTTCATCCGTTTGAGCTGCCCTTTAATATGGAAAGCGTTGGTCTAATTCTAATATAATCATATACATGTCGGACATGATATTCTCGAGAGGGTAAAATTACGCACTCTATCAGAGGTATATTAAAGTTGGGGATGCGCATTGTTTGGTTTTGCGGCAGGAGATCGTTTTGCAACTGAAATACCGCATCAAGATCTAGTAACACCAAACTGGCTGTCAATGCGAACGATGTAGTCGTGTACACAAACTTATGTGAATCACATTTTGTGTGTTCTGGGCTATAAAGATCGTTGGATAAGATCTGACAGTAGACATCCAAATAGCAGCTAATAATCGATAGCGATAAAGGTTTCTAAAAGATGTTTTAGGAAGCGTAGTCCTTTCTCTACTAATCTCGTCCTTGAGGGCAAAAACCTGTCCTCATTCATTATTTTACACAATCTTCTAAAAGTATTGTTTGCAAATATATGTATACATCGTCGTATCAGCCACGATTTACGAGCTTTATATACTTATATTAGAAATCCATTTCTTCATTTATTATAAAATTATTTATGAATATACAGGGTATTATAGATTCTTGTATTTGCTTTCGAATCTTTTATTTCAAATGAATTGGTGCTTGTCTACTAATTATTTTGATGGCTATGTAAATTACCTCTACACTGATATTGTAGTTTTTATTGGATTTTTTCTTAAAAAAATTACAAATTACAGAAATTACAGTTACATACATAGTAGGTAATGCAAAAATATTTTTATCCGTGTTGATATATTTCCTTTATATTAATTTTCCTCCATTGTCAATCATATTATTCTTGTTCCAGCAAAGAAAATCTTTTTTTATTCGTTACTTTATGTGCCATATTGTCATGCAAATGATGTTATCCATAGCAAACGCGTAGGAGGTTGAGATCTGGTTTCCACGACATATATTACTTATAGAGATTTTTGACTCGGTTGAATGCGTCTTCGTGTTTGCGAAGTATCTACAACATAGGAAATTCTAGCGTTGACGTATACGCAAAAGCAGTTATTCAGTATACAGTCAAAACATCGCACAAAACTTGGGCGAATATTAACTTTATAAAACTAAAACGGCTACTTTGTGTAATAAAGTTGCTATTGCAGCACGGACTTGCATCTTTTCAGGCAAAACCAGTATTACATTATTTTTAATTAGAGATTAAGCAATGAGAAGTAACTTCTTATATGTATAGTTTGCGTTGTGTGCAAAATATCAATATTGTGAAAAAAACATTTGTAAACCGTACAGTAATCGACAAAGACAGTTTAAGTACAAATCATGTTTTACTTAACGGCATTATCAAATAAAAAAAATGTTGAAAAACAAAATAACTGAATTATAGAGTAATGGGATCATATTCATTACTATAAACGCGAGATATCTAATCTTGAATTTACTGAATGATGAAAACCGATAAGAACTGTGTAATTTAATGACATCCACAGATGGAATACAAAGAGAACGCTATTGGGCCGTGAAATTGGATTCAGATATTTCATTTTCATTTTGAAACGCAGAGAACTCTTTCATTATGTTGACGCTCTGGGTTTGCAATTGTACAGTCACTGCAATAATGGATTGTGGTGCTTATTGTGTGGATATTATAATACATATTTAGTTAACTAATGTATAAAGCTAATATACTAAATGCCCAATCTATAAACACAAATTTTTGCTGTTTTAATTATGATATTGTATGTCTCTAAAATAATGCACATTGAAAATATATTCTACCTCGATGTAGTTCTAACAAATGCTTGAAGATTAAGCTCTACTTTCTAAAGGGGGACACGTTTGGAGTTCTATATTTTTGGAATACGTGCAAGTTGGTTGTAATCTATAAAATAAATAATACTCTAAGGGTAAGGCCTGAGTGCCCGCTCTAGTTGAGCGGTCGGCGGGGCGGCGCGTGCAGCGTTCACCTCAATCACATCTTCATGCACAGACATGTCCTGAGTAATGACTCACTATAGCGGTGGGGACAGCGTGCCTGTTTGCGTTCAGCGTTGGGTGTGCGTGCAAGTGAAATACATGTCGACGACAGCATACGACGACATGGTGAGCCTTAAAATACGACTGAGTCGCTCAAACCAGCTCAAACGCTGTCTGACTATCACTCACTACTGAGGCCAGACAATGCACGCTGTCTTGCCGCTCAAACCACACGCTCCACGCCACGCAGAACGCTTTTTCACTCAGGCCTTACACTAAGAAGACAATTTTTCTCTAACACATATGTACATATAAGATGAAAAACGTCTACAATTATTTCCAGCGATTTGTTATTTCCAGTTGTTGAGTTCATAATATTTTGGCGTACTTTGGCACACATAGATAGCAATACATACAATACAAAAAATATACATATGCACGCGTCCATGCACACATGATGTGTTGACGTGTGTATTTTCCCGTCCTCGGTCCGGTGATGAGGCTTAGTTGACTCGTCCCGGACTAGCGGTATTGAGGGCGACGTTGGTTTGGTTCCTCTCTCTTCAGTTTTTTTTTATTTATTTTTTTATATGCGTTTTTGCAGTAGCATATTTTTAATAATTTTTTTGTAATGGTTGTGATCTAGCTCTTTAAGTTCTTTAGGGAGTTTATTGTATAGGGTTATTGTTTCTCCCGTTGGGATTTTTTCATATTTTTTACTAGTTGTTCTTTCTGCTCTTAAATGCGACCGTCTCCTTGTATTATGCGTGTGTAGGTAAGTAAGTAAGTAAGTAAGTAATTTATTTATTCCAGAATGATCAAATTATACAAAGGTTTCGGCTGTTTGTTAATGTGTTGTTTGTTTGTAGTAGTTTGTTTTTTATTTTATGTAATAGTATAAGATTTTTTTGTTTAATCATTTGCTTTACATTTAGGTTTTGAATATTCCTGTATACTTCTGCTGTTGACGTTCTTCTGTCCATCGAATAGAGTAGTTTTAAGATTGTATTTTGTTGCCTTTGTAGTGTTTAGATTTTTCTTCGTTGTGGTGCTCCATATATTTATAAGGTAATTCATATGAGATGTAAATAATGAGTTATATATGGCTTTTTTTCATATGTTCTGGGATTATCGTCCTTATTTTTTTTAATCCTGCTATAGCGATGGTGTTTTTTTAATCAGATTTTTTATATGTGTCCCATTTCAAATTGTTTTGTATTGTTAGTCCCAAGTATTTGGTTTCTTTAGTTTGTTTTATAGGTATTTCTTTGACTTTTATGTCGAATGTCGGGGGAAATGTTTTCTTTGTAAATATCATGTATTCTCTCTTTTCCTCATTTATAGTTATAAGGTTATTATAGTACCATTTTTCCTGTTTTTTAATGTCTTCGTCTATGTGTTGTTGTAATCGTTCATTGCAGTTGTATGGTTGTGAGTATATTACACATATATCATCAGCGTATGCGTAGATTTTGCCGTGGATTTGTATGTCAAATATATCGTTGGTATATATTATGTATAGCAATGGCGGCAAGTTTCCACCTTGAGTTATTCCGTATTCGGCGCTTAGTTGTTGGCTTTCGATATTATTTACTATGGCACTTTGTTATCTATCAAACAGATACGTTTTTATTAGGTTTTTGGATGTTCCTTTTATGCCAAGGTGGTCCAGTTTTTCTACTAATTTTTCCTTAGATATGGTATCAAAAGCCTTCTTCATATCAACAAAAAGTACAACTACCGTGTTGTTTTGGGTTACTGCCGTTTTTATATCATTTAGGAGATCATTAACTGTTGGTCTCGTTCCGGAGTTTTTTTGGAAGGCATATTGTCTTTTATGAATTATTTCATTCTTCTCTATATATTCGCTTATTTGCAGTTGTAGACTTTTTTCTAAAACTTTGTTCTAGACGGACAGTAGACTTATTGGCCGGTAATTTTCTGGTTTTGTTTTGTTACCTTTTTTATATATTGAATTTATTATTGTCTTTTTTAATATTTTTTAATATTTTTGGGTATTTTCCGTTCTTTATTACCTCATTTATTAATGCTGTGAGGATTGGTGTTCATTTGTTCCTACATTTTTTTAATATTTCTGCAGTTATTTTATCATGTCCGGGTGCTTTATTATTCTTTAATTGCGATATTATTTTGTGTGTTTCTTCTTCTGTAATTTTTCTAAATTGTAATAGTGTTGTCCATCTAGATTATTAATTATTAATCCAATGCAAATTAGTTAGTGTTGAATATTTGAACATTAATGGAGGCTATAACATTACAAGAGAGTATTGAAATGATTTACATCTATGGAGAAAGTAGTCGAAATATCGATGATTGCTGTTAACCTTTACCCACAACGGTTACCCGACAAGGTGCGGCCGCGCGCTTCTTGTTACTGATTGTGAGTCGTTCAACGAGTAGTGCATAAACTGTATAGTCAAGAAAACGTAATCACCGAAAAACAATTGCTGGACTAAATAATGAAATCGCGGTATTAGCTGTAATAGCTAATGATCCGTACTTAGTAGGTACTCGAAAAATAGCTCTCAGATCAGGAATTTCTCAGTCCACTATCTGCCAAATATTGAAGCGTAGGAAATATCATCCATTTAGAATTTCTATGCATCAAAAACTTCATGGCGATGATTTTCAAAATCGAGTAAGATCTTGTTAATGGGCACAACGAATGCAAGATAATCGTAATTCTTTGTTTCAGTATTATTTTCTTACGAGGCGACATTGACGAATTACGGTACGGTAAATCGATACAACATCCATTACAAGAGTATCGAAAATCCCCATTGATTGCGCCAAGTTGGACATCAACATTCTTGGAACGTTTGGTGTGGAATTATTGGTTCATATTTTGTCGATGGAAACATAAATGGCAAAAAATATCGAAATATTTTGCAGAACGAAGTTCCAGTGTTGCTTGAAGATCTTCCCTTGGACGTACGATAAACAATATGCCTTCAAAATGACGGTTATCTAGCACATTATTCAAGAATACTAAGAGCACGATGGATCGGAAGAGGTGGCCAGTGTCTTGACCTGCAAGATCGCCAGATCTCACTTCCACGGACCTCTTTTTGTGGGGGCCACTTAAAGTCTAAAGTTTATATAGAAGTGCCAACTACTAGGGAAAACATGATTGAGCGAGTCACCAACGCTTGTTCAAGGATTACGCTGGAAACACTTCTCAGTTGTGTGCAATCTTTCCACTTGCGAATAAATAAATGTATTAAAGCGGAACGGCACATTTTCGAACACATTTTCTGAAATGGGTGTGATGAAGGCGCGAAATGTTATTTTAATGTTAAATTAAAAAAAACAGAAAAGCATGTCTTTTTGTGAGTAACAACCATGTCTTTTGAGATTACAGCACAATCTGTTACGAATGAAAAAAAAGTATCAAACAAAAACTACACACTTGATGGCTCAGAATCCGAATCTGCAATACAAAATGGGGATTCTCATTTAAGATTTCAAAATTTAAATTGAATTCAATTTTGAAATCTTAAATGCATTGAAATTGAAGATCTTTTTTGATTTGATGCATTGTTTTAAAGATATTCCGTTGTCTCAAGATAAAAAACTCACCCAGTATGTCTTAGGCTATAAGTATTTACAAAGAACAGCATTGTTGTTGAAATTGTTTGAGAATAGTGGTGTATTATAATAAAATCTATCTAGGTACACTTAATGTTCTTGGGATTATATCTAAGAAATCTCACTCGGTGACACCGGTATATTTATATAAGTGTGTGGAAATTAATGATTCTGGAACGTCTTTTACCGAACTCGTAAATCATTTGTGTTGACATTCTATCTAATATTCATACGTTCACGTATTATATGAACTGTCAGTATAAAAATGCGCTCAGAAGCAGTATCTAAAAATACGTGTATTGTCACGCTCTATTTGAAAGCTTTGTTAAAAATGATGCCTGTAAATTGCACAAAGATCAGCTTCGTTGCTTATTTATTTAAATATACATACCTTGGAGATACTTACCAGCATGCATTGAATTTATAATGGAGGTAGCATTTACAAAAGTGTGTAGTTTATAATAAAAGTATAGTGTAAGTTGTGAGTATAACATTCATCTTAAACAAATGCACACATAATTATTAAATTGTCTTATCATATGGTAGGTCTGTATGTATGTGCGTCCATGAATTACAGTGGTTTAGGGTGATAATACACTGCGATCTAAAATATCTATTGTGTCCTATATTCTTAAAATATCTATTGTGTCCTATATTCTCGCTGTATTTAAAGCTGGTTGAAGTCGATTCGTTTTAAAAAGTGTAGGATGTCGGAAGACCCCACATTTGGTAAGTCTGCAATTCCATGTTGTTGGGCTTGACAAAACGCTGCTACATGATATTCAACACGTGTGCAAAGCATTGAATTGTAAAGTGCAGAGCAGTTTGAGAAAATGGACTTCTGTTTCATCCTCTTTCCCACAAAATCTACATTCGGCTTCCTTTGTTATTTCAAGCCTATTTATGGGTACATTCAGTTTAGAGCGGCCTTGTGGGATCCCTGTCAATTGTACGCATATTGAATTTTCTCTGATATGCTTTACTTCTCCAGTGTCACACTGGTACTTATCGCAATAAAGGTTCTGGCTCTGCAAATAGTATTGTGTCCTCTTCTTAGCGAGATAGTTTGTTATCTTGTTTCCTTTTACTCCTACGTGTTCCGGAACCCTCAGTAGGGTTATCTTATTTATTTTTTCTAGCTCATTTAGTTTGTCTTGAGACTACCAAACCAGCACCCTAACCGCTGCTTGTATATTCCTATTCCAGTTCCCTTTGCCATTTTGGAGTAATTTATGTACCATTGGATGGGGTTGCTATTGAGCTTCGAGATGGTGTCTTTGTCCTATTTGGACACTAAGCTCTGTGGTAAATCATTTCACAAAGCTGAACTTTTTTGGCAATTCGTCTCGGGGCATGTCCAGGTTCTGTCACGTCCAGGAAGCTGATGCGCGTGCCTAACCAATCCTTCCTCTATCACTCTACGTGTGGTCCTTTAGGCTATGGTCTCTACCAGAAACTGGAGAGTAGTAAGGTTTAGTACCACTTCAATAGCTGTTGTGGGACCGGTTCTCATTGCCCCATTTATGCATATACATGCTAATCTTTGCACTTTGGATAGATTATTCCTTGTGATAGCCAGATTAGTTCTTTTGTTCCAAGAAGGACAAACATCACCTTTATACACGTATTTGTTAAGAAAAGTACAAGAAACGCACTTATTATTGTTTAATTGATTGATACAGATTTTTTAAAAGTATCTGGTAACAATTGATTCACGCTAATCTGTAATTGGTATTGTTTTTCTAGTTGTCACATGATTGTTGCATTTCTTCTTCAGTTCTTATTCGCGAGTGTTCCAGTGTGCCAGTAATTCCTTTTTTAGTGAATATCTGAAAATTCTTGACTTTCTTTGGAAGTATTAATAATTTTGGAGTAGTAGATTCCTACTGTTTGTCATCTACTATTTAAGAATTTTTCTATTTGACAGAACATTCTCTGGAATCCTTATGCGTCAGAAGCAATGTTTATTTTGACATCAAAACTAACATGAGGTGTTAAAAAATCGATAACGAAAATTTAAGTAGTTAATTAGTAGTTTAGTATTGCTCTCACTAATTAACACATTGTCATCGGGATTTGCTGTAGCTCTTTTTAATGTTCTAGTCATCTGCAACAATCATTTTTAAATACAATAATTACTCAAAGAAGTAGTGGGTGAAAATTCCCCAGGTAGAGCGCACTGATAAGTGACGACTTTGCAATGCGACAGATACCGATGTTATGGTGTGCCTACTACAAATTACTGTGTCTTTTCTTTATCTACTTTATTTTTAGCTACGCGTCTTATAGCTACCCACCAAAAGTTTTCCAAACATTGACTATCCAACTTAAAGTGGAAATATCATTCACAGAAGATGGAATCTTTACCACACCATTCCCTATGAGGTATTAATAGAAAATGTACCAATATGATATGGTCGAAGTCGGAACTCTACAACAATACGTATTTATAAATGCTGGTAACTAAAATTTTGGAGTATAAAATAATTGCATACTACATCTACATGTTTAAAGCGAGATGTAAAGCTTTTTAGTGCTACAAATACGTTAGATATACATTTCAGCTACAAAACGTATTATAATCGGCATAACAGTATATTCCAAACTAATATTTCATTGATAATAATTGATAAGTCTTCAGCTGCATATAGTTTAATGCATTTTTTTAGTGGACATTATATACATCGAAAAGAAAAAAATTATTTCCGTTTGTGTTAATGTGGTTGGTATTCTTACTTATTCCTCGCCCACTCACATTCTCATTCATTCTGTTACATTTTCTAATATTTGGTGATGTCCCCAACACTTTTAAAAGTATTTGAGTCTATTTAGTTGGTCGATGTTGTGGACATGTGGGTTTTATTGTAAATAGTAGTGTAACGATTTGAAGATTACGTACTTACAGATTATGGCGACTGAAAACAAGTTCAGATTGAAATTTTATAAGATACAGAAATCTCTTAAACCACTTCGTATGCGGGTCTATTTATATATTTTATTATGAGTAACAGACGCTCACGATATACATACTTGCCATAGCCTGCATTCGACGTATTCCTATTTTAATATTCTCTTTCACTCTGTACACAACAGCTTTTAATTTTACCAAAGGATGTAATTCCTGTTGGAGAAGTTGTTTTTCCAATGTTTGCCAAAGTTTTCATTAAAAAACATGAAAGATATACACTTATTGAAGTCTTAAAATTGTGTGTTTTATCCTTCAGAGCTTGTTTAGACAATATTAATAAAAAACTTTGTAACTAAGCTTTAGTCAGTGAATAATATGTTGGCAGTATCAGATTGCTTTGTATTATGTGTAACGTATCATGCAAATTTTTTGTACCTACACTCGATTCTCTAACACATAGAAATCATTAAAACTAATGTTATACGTACTTTTAGACATGTTTCATTTTTAAAAACGAGTAAATATAGAGGTTTGCTCTAACAAGAATATGAAACTATCAGTAATAGTTGCAAACTATCAGGATTCTGCGCATTAGTAATTTCGCCATTCCAATAAAGCAAATTACAATATTCAAACTGAAATTTGATGTTTCAATTAAAATAGTAATCGATTGGAAACTTGTTGCTGATACTAAGAACAATTTGCGAATTCTTTGCTGATTTTGTAACGAAATTGTTATCCTATTATAATTGTAATGGGGATGTGTTTTCTTCCTGACTTCTGTTGTATTACGTTAAACAACGTTATTATATTAAAGTAAACAATATTACTCCGGCTAGCAAAATAATAATAAGCAACAACCACTTTTTCTTCCAATCGGCTCTACCTCAGGTCGTTCCAAGTAAGGTGATGTACTTTTCTATACTTACAACAAGCAAAGTACAACAGAATCTGTGACACATATATTTTTTTTAATTATACCTGCATCATAATGTTGGTATCTTGAACGCATTTGCGTGCGAAAACGGGCCATAAAACACCTGGGTGTTTTAAAGTCGCCTAGGCAACAACATACATATATATTGTCATTACATATGATAGTAATGACAGTAATCGCGCCACAATAGCATCACTCTTTCGTCCACAGTGTGGTAATTCTTCTTGGTCATCCAAACTAATAATTTTTCATATTCTTTATAATATGCAATTTTTGATTTTTGTGGAATTAATTTCAATTCGGCATGCTCAGCTAATCGTTCAACTTCCGAAGAAATCTCTCCACTCATATTGTCCATTCTAAATTCACAAAATTTGATATTAAATGTCACAGTAATCACATAGCAACCAATCAACGATAATTTCTAACCGTTTCTATGCTTATTATTAAAAATTAGAACCACACCCTACTTTGTAAAATGCAGCAATTCTTCTATTCTTTTTGTTATTTTCGCATTGTAGGGCAGGTATAATAAAAAATAGCACTTGTATTATATTTATATATATATATATATATATATACATATATATAATCAAAACCTTCCTACCTGTTCCTATCTATTTATAACTCTTTTTATATCTGTCAAATTACACAACTACTCTCTCTATCCGTTCCTATGCAACCAACTCTAAACAGCACATTCAAATTTAGTACAATTCAGAGGTTCTAAAATATCAAAAATTCAAGACTTGAAACTAACTATCTTAACTATCTGAATGTTCACTACACATAAGGTCAAAATGCAAACGAATAACTCTAGAAACAAGAAAATCGGAAATCATATATAAAACAGTGCGTACTATTACAATTTTCAAAGTCTGTACTTTACGCATGCGTAGCTTATTTCATTTTATAATGGTAGTTTATAATTTCGAGGTTACTAGTCATTTAAAACAACGCTTTTGAGAACTCAAATTTTGTATATATTGGAAAGATTTTTTTGTATCTTAAGTTCAATTTCTTTACAGTATTTGTACAGTACAGTATTTCTTCACATTATTTGTTATTTTATTCATTTATTATAATTTATAACATTGTATCTTAATCCTATTTTCTAGCCGTTTAAATAACGAATGAAAAACAAAAAAAGCAGCTAAAACCTAATCTATCTAAACAACTTCAAATTTTCATGTTCCGCCATCTGTATATTGATAACATTTCAAATTGTTTTTTAAAGCGTTCCAACAAGTTCTAACAATTAGTTTCTGACTGCGCATGCCCAATAAAATGAATCTGCAAACTATCACAAACTGTATGTTGGAACAAACCTTATATCTGCTTTCTATAAGATAGTGAGTATTTGTGGTTTCATAAACTGTTTAATTCTAGAATAATGGACGCCTTCAATATTATACCGCAGTAAATCCTTTACTCTAAAGTCTTGTCCTTTACGGTAGCATACAGGCGAATTTAATTAAGTGTCCGGTATTAACCTCTATAATCGACTAACAATAACTAATATTAATTACTCTGAAACTCCGTTATATTACTCTCCATTAAATCGGCGGTTTTGCCTAATCTTCGTAGGTCCCTCAGATACGCCAGACTGCGATGAATTTTGGCGACTGATATGTGTATTCGTGAGTAATTGCAACTAACTAACTAGGCTTTCAAATTTACGTTTGATGTTACTGACTAAAACAAATGTTTTTCTGTACTTACTGATCTTTTCTGCTAAAAATATTTTGATATATTGTTTGGTTAATCATCAATAGTGCTTGTATAGTGAAACACATTTAACTTTTTTATAAAGATACCCTATTGATGCATCTCATCCAAGTTTCGTTACTTCTAGACATTTCTACATTTTCTTTCGAACCCGGTTTTAGCACCGCCTGTGTATTTATAATAGTTTTTAGTATTTCTGACTCCGATCCTATTTATTGTTTGCTTTGTTGCGAAAATTTTTCTGCTAATACGCAAATATAGTAGGCGGAAACTTTAGGTATATTATTCATTCTGCTTATAGTGACGAGTAATTTTGAATAGTTTGATGTCAAGAGATCTATACAGGGTGTGAAATGAATAGTGTCGGAAAAAATAAACAGTATAAAACTAATATCACAAGAAAGGTAAATCCAAAAAAATTACGATCATATATTAAAATAATTTTTGCTTTAATAATTACCAAATTTTGTTAAATAAATTTTGTTGAATACGGGCCTGACACGTGTGTACAAGAAAAAAGGGATGCTGCAAAAATTTCTAATAGATATAAACAGATATTTTTTATCAGGTTGAATGATATGTAAATAAATGTTTATTGTACTCTATGAATGCATTTATTTACGAAGCAGCTTTGCTGCTCTTTGAAGTGCACTTGTGGTCTTTTCACAAATATTCTACTTATAACAATGTCACACATTTACTACAGCTTTTATTCATTTCGACCGGTCTTCTTTCCTATGTCTCCTTTGTTTTTTTCATTACAGAAACTTCTAATATTAAAGTACAACGATATATTATTACCTAATGATCTGGTAATTATTAATTTACTATGTGAGATCGCGTTCGTAGTTGATGGTTTTCTTTTCAAATAATTTGTGGTAGTCTTGAAGAGGACTATTTAATGAGAAACAGAATAAAAACTTAGAGTACTAGTGTCCGCAATTACTACCACGAGCTCCGGATGCACGCTTCTGTGTGACGACAAAACTTATCATAAGCTGGGCCGCTGTGACAATACAGCCTCGAAGAGCCTTGACGTTTAAAATTTACCGTCGACGATCATAAACAAAGTTTTTCATGTATCCTCACAGGAAAAAGTTCAACAGGTTCAAATCAGGGCTTCGTGCTGGCCACAGAATCGTTCCTTCTCGGCGTATCCAATTTGCAAATGACTGGTTTAAATGTTCCCATACAAGTCGGGCAACATTTGGAGGTGCCTCATCGTGCATGAACAACATTTGCCGTCGTAATACATGTAGTGGTATGTCATCCCAGTAATCGGGTAACGTATTTTGCAGACAATTTAAATGATCTACCGCATTTACTTTTTGGGGAAGTACATATTGCCCAAATAAATGATCGCCCAATATTCCGCCCCATACATTTATTGGATTTTCTGTATGTAATATAAGTGCAGTAAAAGATTTTATCTTTAGAGCTCTCCGTAGATTAAAGTTATGTTCATGTACTCAGTATTCGCATAACTTGCCACAATGTACACATAAGACAACGAATGTCTTTGAATGACTCAACGTTCTGTCTGTGTTGCCCATCCATTTTTGCGTTGCGCTCGAACAACAGGGCCGGACTGAGATTGAAAAATATTTTCTCGTTACTGCGTGGCCTATTCATTTTTTGGAATGTAGGTTTCCATGCCTTTTAGCTTTAACCTCTTTTATTGTCATAGACTACTCAGTAGACACCATGTATATCTATACATGTAACTTCTACAATATTAAAAGAAAATCTAAATAATAGTTGAGCTGTTGACAACCTGTGAAATCCTTTTTTTTTAATGTAAACCCATCATGTCAACACAAACTAAACTATATGATCAAAAGTAAAATAAAGCAGTTGAATATCATATCAATCTAAGCATAAGAAACCCTTATTTCGTAAAATGGATTACATAAAATAAAAATCAAAAATCTGTTCAGTATTTGATGCCCTTTCAACTACCTTACTTCATAGTTAGAAGTTACAAAATGCCGAAAGGTTTCCGTTAGCTCATATGCTCAACCATTATTGTTCTTGTTAATTTAAAAAGATCAATTTTCGATACAAGTCCAACAATATACCTATGTATATACTTATAGTCAGAGTTAGGTATGCACGTAATCTGAAGAAAAAATAAGTTAGGCCGATGAATATTTAGATGTTTCAAAGTCTTGCTAGGGATAAGTAAATCAGTGATGATGTAATCTACCTTGCAGTTGTTTATGTTAATATAATGGTAGTAGCATTCGCAACTAGTTTCGAAAATATTTGTGGATAGAATTTGTCATATGATAATTTCAATTGAAATGTAAGTTTATTGTCAAGTTTATTTTGGAGTATACGTATGCTTCATTATCTGTGTTGAATCACTTTATACTACCGCATATAGCGACACACACGAATTTATGGCTTAATTAATGCTATAAGCATAGGATACAAATTTCCACATTAAAGTACCCCCAAGCTTACAATATCGGTTAGTATACTCCTAATAGCGGAAAAGATCTGTTCAGAAGTTTAAAAAGAGGTACTCGTAATTTCAATCTGTGGTGGAAACATTTGCAATTTTATATTTATATCGTTTTGCTAACTGATTGTGAGAGTTATCAGCTATAAAAATGGCAAATTGGTAGTTGTGATGTGAAAATATCGGGCTCATCTATGCACTGAGATAATGTTGTGATGTGTCTACTGCATCCTGTATTAAAGAACCATGGAACTAGTATTATCAACAGCTAAAAGTGAGTTTTAAAGAAAACACATTTTAAAATAATCATGTTGCTAAAATGCTAAAATTACATTTTGTATAATATAAAGTAACCTACATTCATTAAGTTATTGTAATTAGTCTCAATTTAGCAAGTTAGCATAAGGTGAGTATAATTCATTAGTCATTCTCCTTGCATATCTACGTATAATTGATGGAATTGCGTGCCGATGAAAATCTATCGGGCTTATAAGGATATTTAATATTTGAGCTTTCTAAGCAAAACTATCGTTAAAAATAACAGTTTTTTCTTGAAGTTGTGTTACTTTTTGAAACGTGTAGGCGTGTAGTCATTCCATATGACAAGGGAAGAATAATAGTTATGGTATTTTATAAAATAAGAATCATGAATCATCAAAAACTATTACATTACACTGGCGTAAATACTTGACGAGCACACCCTGTATAATCTGAACGCGTGAAAATACATCCATAAAATTTACGGAATATGAAGGCTTCCTATAGACGAATCTATACAGCACGTTTCAACTTTTGTTATCGCCGCATTTTTTACTGAGCGGCTCCGATAGGTAGAAAATTCCGTCGCCATGGAGAGCGACGGGGGTGGGAGAAATTGGTCGTTCTTAGTGTGGTGTGAAGGTACAGTATGTAGTTGTATTCACTGCGTAATAGCAGATCAATACTACTACTTAAGCGAGTTTGAGCGAGGGATGTTTGTGAGAATGCATATGGCGCATGTATTGTTCCATGAGATTGCCCACCATGTCGATCGATCGTTGTCGGCTGTGCAGCGGGTATGGCGAGAATGGATTCAGGTAGGACGTACGCGACCGGAACAGTTCAGTGCGACCACAGCACGCGAGAACCGCGCCCTTCTGTAACGTCACGTGCAACGTCCGAAAAGCACTTTCGAGCCGTTTGGCGGGCAGAAAGGGAATGCGCGCTCACTACGCTAATTGTATGGGGGCGCTTGGTACATGGTCGACTGCGAGCGCGGCGTGCGTTGCAGCGATTTCCAGTTACTCCTGGACATCGCCGCACACGCTACCAATGGGGAAACGCAAGGCATTGGTGGGTTTCCGAGTAGGGGTACATTTTGTTTTTCGACAGATCAAGATCCAAATTGGGCTTCGATGATGCGCGAATTTTGGTTCGTCAGCGACCTAGCGAGCGTCTACCCGAATAGTGCGTTCAACCACGCCACGCACTGCTAGCAGGGCATTTTGGTATGGGGTGCTGTTACATATCGGTAACATACGCGTCTGCTGCGTGTACAATACACAATGACGGGTCGCCGATACATAGGTGAGGTGCTACGGCCATTTGCGCTTCCCTACGTTCGGCGGCGCGCACGTCTGCTGTACATGCACCACAACGCGTCGGGTGTGTAGTACACACCTTTGCGGAAGAGCACCAGCATACAAATGCCACCATTCATGGCCAGCTCGTTCTCTGGATTTGAATCTGATCGCACATGTCTGGAATATGATCGGTCGGAGACTTCAACGTTGTCCGGCTTACCTGGTTAACATTGAGCAGCTATGGAGGCGAGTTGAGATGGCATGGTTGGTCATTCCTCTTGCTGCTATACGCCGACTTACTGACTCCATGCCTCGTCGTGTAGCGAAGGTACGCAATGGTCGCTGGGGATACAGGTTTAGTACTACTTTTGTACCAAATTTAGTGTGTAGTGTATTGCGATAGGCGAATGTGGATTGATTTCTTAGCTGCCTGTGGACAAATTAAAGTACTGCTAAAAAGCAAACATATTATCATCTACACAACTAATCAAATAAAAACACAGTTAATGACAGTTAAAAATTGCATAAATGGAGAGCATGAGCGTAACATGAAGCACTTTGAATAATGCATTTAGACTTAATAACTTTCTGCTTTCCTATTTTGTAGGAAATCCACTACAAACAGGGGAGCACAGTAAAATAACATAGCTGGCAATATTCAATTTCTCATTATAACACTCGATTGGCGAAGAGTGAAACCACTCTATACAGAAAACAAAGATGTAAAACCCCTTTTACACTAATTAATAATTAACAACAAATTACTAAAACAGTGCAGCGTCGATGAGAGGAGTACAGAATTTTTCTTTGTGCGAGTTGTGATTTGTAGCTACATATGTTGGCATACACATATGTACACGGAATATGTCAAAACAAATGTGGAACATTACTGCATATATGTATATAGTTGCCCGCATACTTTTGTAAAAATATTTCTAACAAATTTGACATTCTAGGAAACCAGTTATTAATTACTATTACTATTTGTTACATATGTAATTTAACTCTCCACTTACTGATAAAATATTTATTGCTGTGAAATCTGCAATATGCGTAGGTATAGTTTTATTCTAATATTATGCATACAAATATAAGTATATGAAACAGTAATTTGATTGTTATGGTAGAATTAAATCACTTTCGAACAATCGATAACTAATTAAACTCAATGTAAATGCTATACATGCATAAACAAGTGACCTTATTTGCAATCAACCATCATATAGTACCTATGCATGCATAGAGCCATTAATGAAGTCTATTCCCAACACTCTGAAAGTGTATTTACAGCTTGCTTGGTTGGTGTACATCAGCTCCGTATAACATATCAACGAAAACTAACGTTGTTAAATTGTGGATATCATTGAGATAAAGCGCTGCTAATATAATATATTAAACCTATTATATACTAAAATATATTTTTTTACTTTTGTATCAGTTGTTGGTAAAAAGCCGAATTACAATTACAATTACCCCCTTACACCTCCCTATAATTTATTAATTGTTTACAATAAAACTATTGTTAATGGAACGCAGTTTTCAGTTAGGCTTTTCTGCTGCATATTTTCTTTTAACCTAACTTAAAAAGACATTTTCTTGAAAAAATAAGTACATAATTGGATAATTTTCTGATCCCACCTCATAGGTTTCTAATTTAACTTTACTAACATTTCTAATACTTGAGCGGATTTTTATGTGACTGTTGATAAGTTAGTTACGTATATGGGCAGATAAATATTAAAAACATCATTCTAATATATTGGTCCGACATTGTGCGACCTGTCTGGGAAGATTATTCCAGCTGCGCCAGATGTGCTTTGTGAACTAGAAACTACTACAATTGGAATAATGGCCAACTTTTACAGGCTGATGAAAGTTTCCGTTCTTCTGTCCTTATATCATCGTTTCTGAGGTTCTTCGACTAAGCTAAAACATTTGTTTGGCGGCTGCCCGTCTAACCATTTAGTTGACTACAACTTCGCAGAGGTAAGGCTTTCTTGGTTCTAAACGAGAGCATTAAGAAGCAGCTGTTATTGGCTTTCTGATATTAGATGGTGCTATCGCGTTCAACATATAAAATTTGTTCTCAAATAGTGCCATTATTATAGTGTGGTCAGCGAAGTATTTGTAAACTGGTACAATGTATTTAGTGGTAGTCAGTTATAGTGAATAGCGGCTTTCTATTGACAGCTACTACAGGAGTTTAAATGGTGTTGTCGCTGTTTCACATTCACTGCAATAGCTTTAAGGCTTAGCTACACGTCTTCAGGTATAGAGAATACGGTTCAGAGATCACTGGAAATTTCAATATTGTAGTTTTTTCTCTAGAGAGCGATTCCAGTGATCCGAGTTAATAATTTAGTTTTTATTCTAAAACTGTACGTAGTACTTTTGCAAACCACTCTGCATGTTTGTTAGCCGTCGTACGAGTGCTCTTGAAAAATAATTCACATTTAATAAAGAGGTAATAAAAGGTATAGGAACAGTGTAAATACTAGATAGTTAACTTTTACGATTCAGTTGTCTAGAAGGTGTATAAAAACTTTCCTATTGCATTGCAATGGAAAGTAAGCTGCTTCGCTAATAATTAACTGATATATCATACATATTTCTGTGGGAGTGGAATAAAAAAATAGCATTTATATCTTTGAGTATTTTTCTATTTTCTTAAAAATTTAATTGACAAAATTATAAAATCACGTAAACCTCGGCATGAATTAAAATAGCAGGCAGTCCAATTTGTCCCTTTCTACGACTCACAGTTCGTGCGGATCATGCTTGGCCATAAGTGCGTGTAAATAGCTTCTGTCAAGGCTAATCGATAGCGTAATGACAAGTGATTGATTTATAATGCTCTACAAAACCTATTATTAGGAGCTACTTGCATTTCTGTGGCGAATAATCGACGTAACACGTACCGATGGAACAAGCATCTGCCACGCTTTGGAATGCCTTTCATTAAGGAGAGAAAATATTGATTTTGTCAAGTTTTAAGCAGTTCGTCATAAAAAATTCTCTGTAGATTTCGCTCCGCATATCAGAACAGAAATACACACAAATAGAACAGCTATTGTTATATTTTGGGTCAATTTTCATTTTCTACAGTTGAATGCGGATGCGTTATCTCTAGATAAATCGTATTTTACATATTTCACCTAGTGTGTTGTAATAATAATAGTCTTTATTTTAAACTATGGTAAAACATCCACATAAAATAACGGCACATCACAGTTACAGAGAAGCCGTACACATATTAAAGATTACAAAGTATTACCTTTTAAGTAATAATTAATTCAATTACAATTTAATGCAAGTAACTGTGACTGCACACAATGTTTAAAACTTGCAAGAGTAGTACATAATTTAATGTTATTTGGTAACCTATTCAATAGCTTACAACCTATAAATGCTAAATTTCGTTGAAATAAACTTGTTTTATGGCTTGGTGGTAAAAGAGAGAATTTGTTTGTCTCCTATCATAGTCATGCGAACTGTCAGATACAAACTCTGATTTGCATTTAAAAACAAAGCAGACAACCTCACGAATATAAATATTGAATATCGTCAGGATTCTCTTTTCTTTGAAGGTATTTCTACAGGATAGGTTAAATACAATTCGAGTAGTTCATTTTTGTAATAAAAATATCCGGCCAATGCCTGAACCCCAGTGAATAATTCCAAACGCCATTTTACACTGAAAATTAGAAAATCAATCTTCAGTATGTGAGTATTACAGGATCTTTTTAGGTTATGATGGGCGTAACATACTTGTGATAATTCGCCACATAATTTATCAATGTGAGTACTCCATTTGAGGCCTTCATCTATAATTATATCAAGAAGTCTACAAGTCTACATTGCGTTTTATCATTATTGAGGAGTAAATTATTCTTGATTAGCCATTGGGATAATCTATTTGGTAAAAAATCGGCCTTTTCAGATAAACTTGAGAGGGTGTTAGAAGAGAGAGTGACATTAATGTCATCTGCATACAATGAGATGTTTGTAGCAGGTGTCAGTATTGAAGGAAGGTCGTTGATAAAAACGAGAAATAAAGTTGATCCCTGAATAGACCCCTGCGGACATCCCTGTCAACCACGCACACATTTGACGAACAATTACAAATGACTACTTTTTGCTTGCGTTCAACTAAGTAGCTTTTAAACCACTGTACTATAATGAAATACCTCTGATGCCGTAATTATACAACTTTTGCAGTAGTATATTATCATTGTCAAGCGCTTTGGACAGATCGATGAACATAGCCAGACAAGGACAACCTAGGTCTACATCATGGGATATTTGATCAATGAAAGTGTGTAGTGCAATATTAACCGAGCGATCCGCAAGGAATCCATGTTAAGCAGATGATATTTATTAGGTACAATAAGAAACTAACATTTAATTCATTAGAGATTCGAAAAGTTTAGCGAAATTAGGTAGTCATCTACATTAGGTAAGTAACAAATCGGCCGATAATTGTGGAGACAATTTGGATCACTTTTTTTTGTACACTGGATTTTCATTAGATATTTTGAAGGCTGTTCGAACAACTCCTTGCCTAAAACAGAAATTAATTAGATAACATAGAGACGTTAAAATAACATGTGCACTTCTTTTGACTATAAATGATGGAATAAAATCGTGTCCAATATTCAAAAACTTCCCAAAAAGCTTTGGACATATTTTTACTAGATAATATGTAGTGTTCGTTATAACTTTTTTTTCTGGCTATTGATTGCATTTATATAAAATCCCTCATATTTGATAAACTCATCCTTAAAGGTCGGATATTTTCTGGTAAGATTTTAAATGAATAACAAATTGTTTTTTAACTGAATATGTATTGGTCTTTTTGCCTTGACATTTCACTAAAGGGAAGTATATGTATGTCCATATAATAGTTGAATATGTCAAGGAATTTTGAGAATGCTTCATCGGGACAGTTCGATTTATACATTGGGAGCCATGTCTTATTTAAATAATTGTCAATTATATGTATATAGTATGAGTATAAGTATTTAAGCTATTATTTACGTTTGTAATGATAAACAGTCAGAACGTAAATAGCTAGCAGTTGGCGGAAGTGGCCAGACAAATTAAAGTCAAAACACAGGCTGCTGTATGAATCGACTGGCAAATTTACTAAAAAATTATTAATACATGTAGCAGCAGTAGAACATATGCGTGTACGAACATCAATAGTGGTACCTAAATTATATGAATATAATATATCTAGAAAGGCACGCTGTAGAGAAGAGGCTTCAAGAAAGTTAATATTAAAGTCGCCCCCCACCACAATTAATTTTCCCTCATAAACAATTATTTCTAACAATAATGTCAGAGAATTTAGAAATGTATTAGTATTGGAAAGGTGAAGGATATGAAGAAAGATAAAAGATATGAACGAATTTTTATTCGAAATTATTGGATTTGGAATATCAAAATGTGAAATGTCAAATGTATTGTCAAAATTGTAGTTAATTGTCAGGTTGTATCGAAGAACATTGTAAAAATGAATACCGCCTAATAAAGCTGATATTATTATTGCAATACTGTGATGTACATACAGGATGTCCGCGATATACAAAGCATGCTTTTAAGGGATGATAGCTACAACGATTTAGAAACAAAAACATACAATACACCTTGGGTCTATCTGTAAGCGTAAACGAGAAAAAAAATTATTTCTAAAAAACCTTATTTGGTCAAACTGTACAAGAAAATTCATCCATATTGCTCCTTAAATAACCAAAAAAACCATATCAAAAATTTAGAGTTGAAAATAACTGAAAACAACGACGAAAACGAATTATTTAATACTATGAAATTAAAGCGTGGTGTCATTTCTCTTACACCATACTGTACACGTATTCATTAGAAGCACAGATGCAAGCTAAGCATCATGTGTTTATACGACCTTGAACTACATTTCACCATTGTATCGTACGAAGTCAATGGCCATACTTTTTAAAAATATCCGATCAATAGGAAAGAGGTATCTTTGAGTTTTTTTTTTTAATAATGTTGTGACAATAAAATCGATATTATGTTGAAGTTAGAGTAAAAAGGGTGTGTTTAATAGCAGCTTTCGATCGGTAAATGAAAATTTAAGTTGAGGGAAAGTCGCATTGAATGAAAACATGTACCTAATAATAGTGCAATTATGTTATGGCGCTTTAAGCTCTTTTGTAAAGGCTACTACAAAATTTAGTTCTTTTCTTTTATTTGTGATAAATTGCTGGTCCTAAAAAGGACCTTTTTGAGAGACAGGAGAAAATGTATTACAGGAAAGGCTCGATGTGTTGCCCATTTGCAAGAACACACGCCTGTAATCCTCGGGTAAATCCTGTACTGATCGGCTGCCGCTGTACATGCTGTATGCGTCGAAGTTTGTGACATGACAAATAATTTTTTTTCTCCTTTACGCTTACAGATAGACCCAAGGTGTATTATATGTTTTTGTTTCTAAATCGTTGTAGCTATCATCCCTTAAAAGCATGCTTTGTATATCGCGGACAGCCTGTATATAGCAACTCCCCCGTGTTTATTCAAAGGTCTACAGAAAAACGATGTTAATTTATATTTACTTAATGAAACCATTTTCAATTGACTTTCACTCAACCAATAAATCGATACAATGAGATTGCAAAATAACCTCAAGATGCTTTATTGTGTTATTTATACATCTGATATTTTGCTGCAGTAGACGGAGATTATTTATGTAAGTTGTACGCTCCTGTTTGTACAGATGCTGGAAAAATCGATTAACACAAACCTCATCCGGCCAGGTTTCTGGTTTCATTAAGTCTTCAAAATATTTTGCAGGTGCAGACACTTTGAACGAAGAGTAGACATTCGGGAATTTCCTCTCATTGGTTCACATGTCATATCAATAATATTTTTGGATTTTAGATATTTAGATAGTTGATTAGCTTGCATTTCTGGTGCGAGTCTATAAACATGAAGGTGGCAGAACTTTGCCACACCTTTAATATCTGTATCTGCTTTGCTGTTTTCCACTATTACATCAATCTTCTTAAATTTCTACGTCCGAGCATTTGCCATCAATTTCTTCAACAGGAGCCTTATCTACTCCGGCAACGTGGTCACTTATTTCAAGGCGTGACTGTGTAGCTGGAGTCGGTAGTACCATGTTTTGTTGTGCAGACTTTTTGTTTATAACAAAATTTGCCAAAGAAGTGGGTTTCTTGCGGTCTGAGGATCGAGGTATGTTCGGATTTTCAAGCACATAACTCGCTGTATTTTTATTTGTTAGCTGTTTATTGTTTTAGCTGATTGTGACATATACGGGAAGATGAGAAATTTTCTTAAACGTCTGGTAAAAATTTAATTGTTAATTGGTCCTAAGAAAGCAATAATTTTAGTAGTATCGCATTTAATTAATTAGAATAGTCGTCAGAGAAAGATTTTTTAAATACTCATCCCAATTCCCAGCTGAATAAATAATGCAAATAGAATCTTTAGAAATTTTCAGAGCGGCTTCGTTTTAATTGCTGTCGGCACTGAAGTTTCGAAAGTCTCCAAAGTTGTAATTTGTATAGCAATTGGTCTTTTTGCTGACAGCTGTCCTGTCGCCTTGTAAATAGAATGCTGGAATCCAAGACAAGATTTGTGTTCTTGCTTATGTTTTATAAATTTCTGCCCTCCCTAGAATTTCTGACTTTAAAACTTTTCGGAATTATATAAATTTGCAGTACGTACACTCATCGAAAGTAAAGATTGTACACTTTCAATGTGTTATATGGAAACTGTCCAGTCTTTACTTTCCATGAGTGTACGTACTTATGTAGTAGGTACATTAAAGTTCATAGAATGCCTTAAATTAGAATACCTACGAGTAAGTATCTCTTTATACAGGAGCAATCAGACACATACGTTTGCATAAACTGTGTATACATTATGTAGATTATTTGCTTGCGTAAATAACTAATATTGATTTACTATATTTGCACATTGTCCTGCATACATACCTTCTTCCATGTTTGGTTTTAGTAAAACAGCGGACATATAACAACTGCATACAAGATTTTTGCTTTTTGGATAGTCGTGTTTTAATTTAAGATAACATTATTTCTTATGTAATAATAATAGTGAAAATTACGCCAATTTAAAACTGACTCAATTAAAAGATTCTGTTCAATCAAAGTTGAGCTAGCTGTTTAATAGCTCGATCGTCAAATACACAGCATCATATCAAAATAATTCCTGAACTTTTTGTAAATAATTAGTAATTATTATTTTAAATGGAACATCCTACTATTATTATAAAACCGAAATTGCTATTCCACGAATTAATTGTCAGTTGTATTCCAGAGGAAGTTGTGTAACGAAAACCCAATAAATATTAAATTGTAAAGGTTCTGGAATAAATTGATCCTTAATACAATTCAGTGTTATAATTGACATAGAAGTGAAAAAAAGTATTAGCAAAAGTATTATTATTAGTATAATATTAATAGTTATGCAGGTAGCAATTAGAATTGCTTAGTCACTATTAATAAGGTTGCAATTTATTGTAAACATACTTTGAATATTTATTTGTATGTTTACGTCTTACCTATTCACTTCTATTTCAAATCTATTTACATTAATATCTGTGTAAATACGTGTTTTCACAAGAGGGTACATATGATATATTAGCTTAATATAAATCGTTGATGTTATTCACTTTGACAGCTGTTTCGTAAATGCCTCGCATTGCGTTACCTTATTAGTGTAATATTCTCAGATAATGAACATTGTTTTGCGTTTACTAATTTACTGTATTTGGCGATGTACATATGTAAAATCATTGTTCGGTCTTGTTTCGCCGAATTTGCCTTCCAATTAGTGTACAATTGACATATAGCCATATTAGGTGAACGCCGAGCGCTTCCAATAAGTAATTGGCCATGGAGCAAAGTTAGGCATGGCGACCTAGAACCAGATTGTATACAGACTTGGTAATATTTTGAAATTTCTGATGTTAGCCGCTGAGTAGGCGAGATGTATTAATAATAATAACTTCCCTCGAAGCAGTACAAGTCTCTAACTGCAAGTGTTTGATAACTGTTTTAATGTTTTTATGCGTGTAAACTAAATTTGAAAACATATTTTGTCTTTGAGATTTTTTTTTCTATAACCGCATTGTGACATATGTTTCTCTGCCGAGTAAATGTTACAATTGTTAAAATTTATAACATGCATACATAATTAGATTTGATACCAAGCTTATCATATATACATATATTTATTAGATACTGCTATAATATGAATGTAGAAATCTTAGAGAAGGAAATAAGTATTCCGATTAGTATTTATCGTGAAATATATTCTGGCTGATGCTTAAAAGAGTGAAGTTCGTTCTGAGGGCTACACGGACTTCTACTGATTTTACATGACAGAGAGCTTAGCAGTATTTCTAGAAGAATAATGGACCAGCTTGCCCCCATCGGCGATCCGTTAATAGCGGATAAACTCCATTTCTTTACGCTACAAGAATTCTACCATTAGTGCAATTAAATAGAAGCTTATTTAGTTATATATACAGACGAAGAACGTTGATGGTAGCATTATAGAAGAGTTGATTAAAACTTGAAATGAACTAAAATCAACAACACGCATTACGGCAAGGAAAGCACAAGTAGTCTAAACTTTTTAATAGAAAAGAATTAAAAATGGTAATTTGTTGCGATTGTATTGAAACGTTAAAATATCATTTTCTGTTTTAATAACAAAAGCTGTTTTTTTGTAGTTTCAATATATCAACGTGCTACAGATTGATATTGTAATGACGTGTAGATAATAAAAGCCTCTAGAATTTATGGCATAGACAAAGAAGTAATTCACTGTAGGTATGTGCTTTAGGAACAACTCCTTAACGACGGGAAACATTAAACACAATATCGCCTATTTCTACATTCTGTGTAAGTAATGTAATTGATTACATAAATCTTGTGAACACTACTACATAACATGCGTTCATTTGAAGAGTTCATCAAGTAGCGTGTGACATATTGAAAATAATTTTACGTATGTCGTTAATTAAATCTGACTAATTATCTTATAATGTAGTAAATATTTTGACAGTCTTATACATATTATACTAATAAATAATTAGTAATAGATATTTATTGAAAACTATAATATATCAATTATATTAATGTACTTTGTGTCTTGTAGTACGAATAAATACATAATAATTGAACATTATAACAAGTGTTAAAAAGGTCACTTCAACAGGAACACATTTAAAAATTCTCCTTTCAAAATTTCACATTCTGTAACAGTACTGGATTGTTACTAATTTCCATGCATTTTTGTTCGATTCTTTGCTGTATATCATGCAAATTCAACACAGGTGTTCTAAATATATTATTTTTTAGATAAGGCCACAAGTAAAACGCGGAAGGTGTTAAATCACATGAGAGTGCAAGCGAAGGAATTTTAGTATTTCCACTAACTATACGATCGAAAAATGTTGTTAAGTAATCCAAAAATTCTCCAGTACTGTGACAAGGTGACCCATATTGTTGAAAATATGTGTTTTGAGTGTCATCATCATCCAACTAATTGATAAGTAGTTCTAAAATTTCTGTGCAGTACCTTTAACGTTCTCTGAAAAAATATTGATTTAATGATTCGCGATTGGTTTATCGCTTGCCATTCCTCAATAATTGTATGTGTATGTTCACTAGTCCAAATTCTAGTATTTCGTAAATTTAAGTATGTTGTTTTACAAACCTATGCTTCCTGAGTAAAGATGATTCCTTGTGGAAGCTCTCAATTATTATTGTTTGTACTTCCACACCAATTACAAAATTGTAGACAACACGGGTAATCAATTTCTAACAACTCTTGTACTGCAGATTCACAGTGTGGATAAATTTGTAAATATTTTTTCCCTAATTTGCGAGACAGAAAGGTTAATTTGTTAACTCCTGTGTCAAACAGATGTTTGTGGTTCATTTTCCATTATTTCTTCAACACGATTGACAACTTGAGGTGTATGTTTCTTAATTGCTCCGCTGCCTGATTTTCTTTAAAGGCTACCAGTTTCAAAAAATAGATTATATGCAATGTTTTCTTAAAATGCATATAATGCGTTGCAAAATGTGGAAACTCAACTTGAAATTGTTCGATGTAATTTTGAACCGAGTAATGCCACACACCATCAATTTTATTTCCATTTCGATAATAAGGCTGGAATAAAAACTCTTGCGTTCTAAAGTGTTAGCTCTTTTAAAATCTATGTTTAAAACTAAGAAACAATTTTCTAAACTGGAAACGACATATGCATTTAATTGCCGATTGTGATTGGCAATTTTTCTATCAAAATATCAACTCAAATTAGATGATTTTTTCAAATGAACACGTTATATAATGACTGATGCAAAGGCAGCAACTACATACATACATGCGTATGTACATGGTACTAAAAGAATCGGTAAATATTTATGAAAATACGCATCAAAAGTTCATGAAATTGCGCTCCGGAATTTCTAATCATCAATACTTTGCAACACGTATTGATGAGATATTGAAGAGTAACATCAGCAAATATAAAATGTATAAGCATTGGGGAATATTTAAAGCAAATCACGTGGTCTAGAAAGGCAAGAGGTAATATTCAAGACTTGGAAACAACTTTTCTCGTAGCTGTTGCTTTCGTCTATGCAGAGTAATTTAGATGAAACAGCCGTTGAAAAGTTATAGAAGTAGATAAAATGTATGATTATACTGTTAATAATTCTTGTTATAATGAAAATTTATAATCTTAGTTTAACTTATTTATTATTCATATGTAGTTTTAATAGTAATGAGTAAGGTTCAACGTTAAAGGAAAGTCGTGTATATATTTATATGTATGTACATACCGGGTGTAAACGTGGTAACTGAACGCTAGAGGCGTTAACTATTCCCCACTACGCACCGCATCTGCCCCTCACATGTAGTCAGATGTAGGCGATTGCAGTCAGTAGGTATTGAGTATTTGGTCATTTGCAAAGGGTAACACTTGGTAACACTCTACAAGCTACATGAATCGCAAGAGGTAATAATAATCGACCTCTTTATAAACTTCGTGAATACGATTTGTTTTGATAGAAAACTATGCATTAACGCTAATTATGTTTGTTAAATCGATACGAAACATGTTATGTACAACTCGTCAACCATTTTACATTAACTCCTATTATAAGTTTTATGAATAAACACTAATTCTAATTAAATCAACGATTTTTCCCAATATACATTTCAATTATAAGTAGAGAATGATAAACATAATAAAGGAGGCGTGTACGTTTCTCGGTGCTATCCAATCTGAGCCCGATCAAACGCGTAAGGAGAAGTAAATCAGCCGGGGACGGCGATTGCGCCGAAGTATCGTTCAGTTACCAGATTTACACCCGGTATGTACATATTTAAAACATATTGCTGATACATATTGTTTCTAACTATGTATATTTTTGTATTTCATTGTTGGCATGACGTGATTGGAAATATGCTCCATCAGCGCGCGATGGTGCAAGTACCTATTGGTAATACTTGAGGTTTTGAGATTGTATATTGAATTCATAAACAAGTGACGATAACAGTAAATTTGATTCTTGATATAGAACAAATAAAGCTAAAATAGACATAGATGTATGTACCTACATACATATGTCTGGTTATTCACTGTCGCTTGGTGTCGAACTAGAACACTAATTCACTATAACCTACAGGACACTAAACGCTTGGATAATTGCCAACGTATTTCGACAGCAATGCTGTCATTATCAAGGTTATAATAAACTTAACACTATATTACAAAACCAACTTTACAAGAAATCTAAAAGTAACAAGTCAACAATGGCAATTTGATTCGTATCATTAATTTCACATTAACGAAAACAACGACGAATGTGGAATAGTCCCTTTGTCACTGTTCATTAAACACCACTTGTTTTTTAAATCTCCAAACTTTGAAAAACATTTAGAAATATACAATTACTAATCGGTAGAATTAGTTTTACAGTAGAGTGATCAATATTATGATTCTTTTTGAAAATATATAGGGCAACCCTAGATTTCTCAGTTCTGTTGTATATATTATTCTACCATGTGAACGCCTGGGAGCGATCGATATCTAATCTGTGTACTCTATATTCTACTGCACAATTGTATTGGCAAAATAGCTTGCTGCATCTTAGTTCAGCGATACATTAGATTTCCTAGAGAGTGGACGATCGCGGGCAAGAAATTCAAGTCTATCTATGCAGACTGCGATTGTTGTCGCATACTAGCATGCGCATTTCAGTTGAATTCATACGTCCTAGCAATCACTCCTTCACACATTTCTCAATAAAGCAATAAAGATACAGTAAAACCTGTGAATAGCGGCCACTAAAAAGATCAAAATTGTTGCCCGTTATTCAAAGGTGGCCGCAAAAGACAGGTGATGGATATTACTCACGCCAAATTCAAAGCAAATATTTTCACATGATAGCTATTATTTTTTCTTAGAAATAAAACTTATTTGGCCATTATTTTAAATGATTTTATTTAAACCTAAAATAGAGAATACAGAGGCACATATGTACATGTACAGTGAACTAAATGTGTGTACCTACATTTTGTTTTGCGTTCATTGGTAATATACAGGCTGATTCATTTTTGATCCTCACCATTGCGATCTCGCTTATTATTGAAGATAGACGGTAGGTTTAAATTTGGCAAAGTTGCTAAATTTTGTGGTAAATATGATCCCGAAAAGAAAGTAGACTTAGAACAAATGACGTTCGAGTTATTTGAAAAAAACTGAAATCTCTCATTTGCTTATTTTGCTTGTAGCGCTTTTAATTGGTCTTGCAGAGAAAAACTAAAGACAAATTCTCAAGGCCACTTTTGCTCCTCTATCTAATGATGTATTTAAAATTTTTATCCGACGTTTCGTTTTTCTTGTATCATCATCAACTTTGTTATTTCTTATGGGCGCCATATTGGATTTTAACACAGCTAGAAAGATTTTCTTTTTCTGATTTCAACCATGTATCATGTGTTGAAAACAAAATTTCATATTGTGTGTTAATTGACGAAGAATCTAATTTGAGATTAAATAAAGTAGGTAGCTATGAAATTTTAAACTGTCAATCGCTTAAAATTGAGTATCATGAAAATGAAAATCGATGTTGAATTAGGTAGCCATGGAATTTTGAAGTGAACTTGCATTAGTAACGGAACAATGGCGTAAGAAGAGAGGCAAAGAGAAAGAAGATATGTTATGTATTTTTTAGTCATCGAACTAACATACAACAATAGCGAGTACAAGATATTTGGAATTTTACCCTGATGTACTCGATCATTCCACCATAATAATAATAATAATTCATGCCTACGCATTCCCACAGCTTGTACGAATTACAGAGGCCATCGGCTGCCCATGAGTTATTATTATGCCTGCGGTTGTAGACCTACTTAAGATGTTGCCTTTCAGCATTTGCCATGGAATCTGGGAAATTATAGAAAATCAAATTCAGAAAGAACATACCGAAGTTCGAACCCAGCATCGCCGGACTGGGAAGCGAGCACACTAGGCACTGCCCTACTAACCGGTCAGTTAGTAAATTTGGATTCATCTGATCAGATGATTGTATTCAAGAAATCTTCGTGGTTTTCTAATTTTCCCAGTAAGCAATTTGACAATATTCCATTTGTCTTAAGTTATCGGCAGGTGGTAAACTATGACTAACATTGCTTTGTACGGTTTCAGGATATTTCGACGCAGGTCTCCACGATCCATATTCGACTAAATTTGATATGTTGGTAGTCGTTTAGGATACAATTGTAAATACATAACATTATCTTGTTTCTCTGCGTTGGTGAACCCCATTTTTGCTTTACTAACGCAACGATAATTGACAGTTCGTAATTCCAGAGCTATCTTATTTAACATCGATTTTCATTCACGCGATCCTCAATTGTAAGTGTGACAGTTCGAAATTTCATGGCTACCTACTTTATTTAATCTGAAATCAGATTCTTCGTCAATTAACACACTATATCAAATTTTATTTTCAACATATGATACATGGTTAAAATCAGAAAAAGAAAATCTTTCTAGCTGTGTTAAAATCCAATATGGCGCCCATAAGAAATAACAAAGTTGATGATGATCGAAAGAAAACGAAACGTCGTATAAAAATTTTGAATAAACCAGTAGATAGAGGAGCAAAAGTGGCATTGAGAATGTGTCTTTAGTTTTTCTCTGCAAGACTCATTAAAAGCGCTACAAGCAAAATAAGAAAATGAGATTTTTCAGTTTTCTTCAAATAGGCCGAACGTCATTTGTTCTAAATCTATTTTCTTTTCGGGATCATATTAACCATAAAATTTAGCAACTTTGCCAAATTTAAACTTGCCGTCTATCTTCAATAATAACGGAGACCGCAAAGGTGAGGATCGAAAATGAATCAGCTTGATACATATCTAAGTATACGTTTATATAGATTGCCTTTATTTTTTAACAAAAAATGCTTCAATTTTTGTTTGTTTTAAATTTTTTAACTTGGATTTATAAATTTCACTTTCACATTTGTGTAAAATTTTTGAAATGTCTATACCATGTCACCATTATTGTTACACAGAACTGTATATTTCTCTTAATTTTTCGCACACTTCACTCATATTTGACAACGTTGATTTTGGATCTTCAAATTCTTCTATCTCCTTATTATCGGATTCATCATCATTATTGCATAGTTCTTCAACTAATTCTGCTATACTAAAATCAGGATTCTCTGTAGGTTCATCATTGTCAATGGAAGCAAAACTAAACTTGCCATTGCACTGCCGACTTTTTGGAAATAGCTTAGCAATGGGTATTGCGTCGTCCACCCAAAAATCTTCATTAGCTTGAACTACTTCTGCGAATCCACCTTTGGAAAAACAGTTTGTAATGTTAGATCGTGAAACCTGTTTCCATGCGGCTGCAATCCATATTAGCGCACTTGTTAGACTTGCTCTTTTCCGAATCGTCAAAGTCACAATCAGTCTCAACGAATGTTAATAGTCCTTTGATCAAAAAACTGCGGTATATCATCTTAAAATAGTGAATTATGCCTTGATCTAACGGCTGACAATACGACGTAGTGTTTGGAGGCAAAACAATCAATTGACGTTTTCTAGCGAAACTTTAGAATGTGAAGTTGCATTATCCAGAAATAGAAGCACCTTTCGATTTCGTTTTTTCATTGTCATGTCAAACTGATCCAGCCATTTTGTCATAAAATCTGATGTCATCCCAGCCTTTTTGTTATGTACCCACTCTAAAGGTAATTTGTCGATATGATTTCCCTTAAACACCCAGGATTTGTACTTTTTCCAATAACTAAAGGGTTTTCTTTGTCGCCTTCCATATTTGCGCAGAATAAAATAGTTAACCGTTGTTTTGCTAATTTTTTGCCATTGCATTTATCGTATTTTAATGCGAAAGTTTTATTTGGCATGGCGCGCTAATACAGACCTGTTTCCTCAACATAAATATATTCTTCTGGGAATAATCCTTTAAAATTAATGGTAATTTAGATTTCCATGCTTCTACATCTTCCAAATTTACATCAGGGGACTCACCACAAATTGATTTAAAAGTGATATTGTGCCTTCGACAGAAACATTCCAACCAACCATTTGAAGCAGCAAAATTCTCAATGTTTAAATTTCTTTCTGTCTCTAGCGCCTTTTGTTTAATCAATGCTCCAGATATGGGAATATTTTTATTTCTAGCCATGCAGAACCACTTATACAGAAGTTGATCCACTGCTACTCCACCCGTTTTAGGGAATTTCCGTTTCTGATTCAAATTAATAGCTACTTCATACATCCTTTTAATATCACTTTTGTTTTTTACGATATCGTTAATTTGAGTTTTTCCAAATCCGAATTTTTCCGAACTTCCGCGAACTTAAATTATACTTGTCACTCTCCTCGATAATATCAATTTAGTCTTTCAGTGACGAACGTTTTCTTTTTAACGACATATTCAAACCTTTCACGAACACAAAGATAAACTTAAATTGATCGAATGAACAGGCGTTTTCGGAAACTGCTACAATCGGCTGCTGTTGTAAAATAATTCTATCGTGTTTCATTATAACTACAATAAACCCTTACGAGTAAATTCTGTCACCTTCTTTGGACTGAAAAACAAATACCTGAGTTTTAAAATTTTTGATACGGACGACGACCGTTATTGGGAGGTAAATTCTATTACTTTTATGCCATAACATATTGGGGTCGTCTGGCCGTGGCCGCTTTGTAAAGGCGGCCGGTATTGCAAGATTTGTATATATGGAAATACTCGTATTGTAGATTTTTGCAATGTTAAAGCTGGCCGTTATCACAGGTGGCCGTTAACACAGATTTTACTGTATTAGTTAGATAGATCCCGGGCTCGATAGGAAATCTAATGTATCGCTGAACTAAAATGCAGCAAGCTATTTTTGTCAATACAATTGTACAGTAGAAAATGGCGGCCACATTTTACGGATAGACCGCTCGCAGACGTTCACACGGTATATATTATAATGCTGTGTTTCACTCGGTTCTAGTTTATTGTAGTGTTCTGAAGATGGGGGAAATATAGCACTGAAACATTGAAAACAAGAATTTTTATTGAGCCCTGTATTTTAAATAAATAAACTGCGCCATTATTAAGAAACACCTCCGCAATTAATTGCATAAATATTGAAATCTTGCGTACTAAACGGGTGTCCAGGATTCATTTGTATCTGATAGTGCATGCTACAATTACCACTAAGAGGAGGTACGGAGGCATTTGTTCGTAATTGTGGTCATAACAGAAATTGTTCATTGATTAGGTAATATCCCGTGATATTGTTGTAATAGACCGAATTTATTTCCAATCAAAATTGCGGTGCGAATTGCATATACGATCGATTTCCTGTAATCTGAGGGGTATTGAATATTTTGGACATTAAAACACTTCTGACATTACAGTTCTTTAGAAGGATTCATATGGAATAAATTTGATCGTTGTTCGAATTGCAGTGGTATAATTGACGTAAAAAAGTGGAAAAACTATCTGGATAATAAAAGAAGGTTTCATCGCTATTTTTTATACACACATTTCTGTAACTTACGTCTTTTAAATTTACAATCGATAGCTATTAAGTGACTTTAGTTAGTTAGTACTTCAGGGTATTAATATGATGCCCGGCTACTTTATAAATCAAACGTAAATTTTGCAGTTCGAATTTTGCACTAATGCTTTCTCGTAGGGTGGTTTTAATGTATCTGAAGAAGATGCTTAAGTCGGTAGCAATGACTTATATACATCCAATGAAATCTGTTCCACCAATATTGAACAATGGATGTTCTTTCTATTGTAGTTTAATCTAAGAGTGTGTAACATCAATTTTAACTGTCTAAAATACAATTTTTCTGTTAATATATTGTACTACAAACATAATAATAATAAAATACATTTTTTGCAAATATGAATATGAAATTTACTTGGATATCGACGCTTAAATAACAAGTACCTACTTCATTTCATTCTAATATGGTAATGTGTTATGTGTACTATGTAGAAGTAAGTACACATAATAGATTACCATCCAATACTACTACTTTCATAACTAAGTTCTCCAGTGATTCATTCTCAACTACTAAATATTACATAAGTAAAATTGGTCTAGATCACTGCTATATTCTTTTTTTCTTTTGACGATTAATTTCAGCTTTTTATATAATCTATAGACAAACGACACAACATTTAAAATATAATTAATTTCGTTCTGTTTCCCAAAAGTTCCACATCAAAGCAATTCTTTCAAATAAATCGTTCGAAATTGTACGACTTCGAACACAATCGGTACGCACACCAAACTTCAATAATGTTTATACTGGTAATCACATTAAGTTGTTGAAAGAGCTACTGGAAGCTTTAACACGAAATCTAATCTAAAACTTTTCTGTTACAAATATGGCTTGATAATGACATCGTTAAAATCGAATTAAACCTAAACAGAACAAATTACGAACTCTTCTACAGAATATTGATTTAGTGTTTTAACAAGATGCTTAATAGAATAAACTGTTTTTGAGTGAAATAAAGTTGTAGTTGCAAATTATGCGGCAAGTAAATATAGTTATTTGTTTTTATTTTCATATACGATTTTGAATTTTTTCCGTTGTAACTCGTACAGTAACACTTTGTACATTTTATATCGAAATTCAAACATATAATTGCCTTTATTATGAACAGTTAGATTTAATCATGATATATTAGGAAATATCCTTTAGATTGAAGGTTTTATGTATGTATTGTGTGTACAAACACAGTAAAGCAACCAAACTTACGTACTAGTGCACGCGAAAGGGTTTCCACTAAGACTCGGCTATCGTATAAACTTCACAAAGAAGTATTAACATTAATAGATATGTACTTAAATTCTCTCTATATTAAATATTTGCATATATGTATTTTATTAGGTACCGCATTTGTTGAGGACTAGGGGCCCCAGAATCTGCTTAGAAGGAGAACACTAGGGTTGTCCGACATGGATTTCAATGAATCTCAACTTTGTTATAGAGGAACCTGAGTACTCAGGTACATACGACTTTTTATCCTAACGCGCCCTAGTTTCTGGGAAAATCAACCTTGTTTAGAGCGTTGAATGAACACGCTAAATTCATTCCTTTATATCGACAATGTTAGTTTCTCAATATGTAAGCCTTGGTAGCCCACTTGAATACATCTACGTCTGTCACGCTGGTGGCTCGCGTTCGGTTCCTTCCAGTACATTTTTTTTATTTTATTGTGTACGATATTAACAGTTACATTTCATGCAGATTATTCCTAAATGATACTTTTTGCCGTCGTAATTTTATTATTAAATAAATTGAGAGCAAATCGCGCAATTATGACGTGTATTTGAAATTGATTTATTTATTATTTTTATTTATTGGGACTGCAGATAAAAAACCGTCAATAGGGCAGGGCAAGCAAGTACGCTCAAATATTCGAAATTCAAAATACACGTCATAGTACAGATTTGCTTGAGATGTATGTATGTATGTATGTATGTATGTATGTACATATGTATGTATTTATAAAACATGTTTTGCAGAAATCCTATAAATAATCTGTGTAAAAGGGCGGGTCTTACATAATATATTATGTGGATTGAGCTGCATCAAATACATATTTACAAATAAAACTTTAGTCTTATGTACAATAAGCACTTTATGTCAGAATTTATGCAAATTTTAGAAGTTTCTGTATGTTATACATCCCTACAGTTTAGAGTACATATTTCTAACGATGCCTGAAATGTGATTTGTAAATGAAAGAGCGAGATCAAAGCGAATTCACATCAGTGAATTGAAAAAATAATAGGGAAATTTCTTTGTGTGTCATTATATAGGAATTCGCAAACAGATACAGTTGCAAATCTAGATATATGCGGTACTGGTTTGGTATACCATAAATTTTGCTTTGTAGTTTTTGAAGATCGATAATTAGTGAAAAATGGAAACTTTTTATCAAAAAGTTACAAAAGGTTACATCGACATCTATAATATTCCCTGGTTCTGTCTAAAATAAACAACTGTATTAATTGCTATTTGAAAATGTCAACGGGCGGTACTAGAAAGGTGATATCCCTGACAATAAATTGTAAGACCTACTCTTTGCGAATAATATTTTTCCAATAAATTCAATTCTCGACAACAGTCTCGATTTATGTTTCTGTTTTAACTGCAAACAATTTAGATAATAATAGGAATGTTAAATTAATAGTTTGATCATCTCATTATACTAGAATGCCTGGTCAAGTTGAGAAGGTAATTCATATGTAAGCAAATTGTGTTTAGAATTAAAGTAGTGAATTAAAATCTTCTTTACAGACCGACTACAATTTTACACGTGTTACTACCTTTTGATTTTAATTCGTTTGCACAAAACCCTCTTTTGTGGTTTTATGTAGAGCATATAACATTTGGCTATCAGATGTTATGTTTTTCACCTGGTCGATCACAATTTAAGTTTCCTAAGTGAATATTATTACTAAACAGTTGGTTGCCCATGGGTAATGATAATAACAATAGCACGGAGAAGCACTTGCAAGTTCGTCAAACCACTTCTGCAGTGTAGTTTCAAAATCTTGGTCTCGAAATTTAACTCGCTTGGAAGTCGAAGGGAATTGATTCATTGTGAAAATCCTGAAAAGTCACACAAAATTCGATTGTTAAAAACTATTAAAAGTTACACTTACAGTTGAAATGAAGGTACATATATGCAATCTGGTGGAGGTTAATTCGCGATTTGTTAAAATACAAAACAGATAAACGTTGCAACTTTGCAAACTCCACGTCACCAGTTACGGGTTAAATTACTTGGTGGGCGTGTTAGTTTTTGAAATAAAAGTGTTGTAAACACAAAATAACACATTTGGAGCATTATAGTTAACCAACACTTATAAATATGCTCATGAATTGTCTCTAGTAGCTAACATCGATGGGACGACAATAGTGTTTAAATTTTGAATGTTATTACCAGCTGCAGTTGTTCTCATTAAATAATTAAATCTACATATTATATTTGCTTCTAATTAATCCTACTATGCACAAACTTGAATAGTTAAATCAACGAGAGTGTGCAATATCTATGGAAATTATAATAATAGCGATAAATTTGCCAGTTAGTAAATGTATATATGTATGTATAATAAAATATTCATACATCGACTAAATTCCTTTAGGCGATGATATAATAATATTACAGGTAAATGATTGGAGCTCGAGCTCAAGCATCAATATTTAGAAACTATTTCATTGTTATTATGGTATTATGATTTGCTACTTTATCTTATAAAGTATCATTTCTAAGACACAAAAATACGCAGTTAAATACTGCATATGAGTATTGCTGTTATAAAATTGAAGCTACCAAACTATAATCTACTACATAGGTACATATATGTCTGTTTATTGAATAAATATGTATATTTATATTGATTGGGTATATGTGATACAATTACAAACAATTATTTTGCTTATTTTTATGTTGCTACAGCACAACGTAGCGAAGGTCAATTAGCTTCCGAAAATGTAAAGCTTTTCGGCTTAGTTGGAATTAGTGGATATTGGCAATTAAGGCAGTATTACGAAAGGGATATATAAAAAAAGAAGATTACGAAAGTTATTATAAGATTAATCATAATATAAGGAAACTAAATATAAATTTCATGTTCATTTGTGGAAGCAACATTTATAAGTTAGCTGTTATTATATTTTGACGGAATAATTTTTATGATAATGCATCGGACTATGTATATATGTATGTA